>LPNX010818639.1:725101-761616 GCA_001517045.1 Pseudotsuga menziesii
TCATCAACAACAATAGGGCCCCGGCCCTCCTCCGCTTCAAGGGCATCCTCCGCTTTGATACCACGCAGCCTTCAGCATTATATCACGTAACTCTGCAATGGCACGCTAATGTAGAGAGAGCGCACTCGCACGAACAGCAGCAGAGACACGGTTTTGAGGAGACTGCAGTCTCAAAGTAGATCACAGCAGCTTCAAGAGAGCTCCACGCTCAATTAGAAGATCCCACTCTCGCAGATAGAGTCCACTTAGCTAGCAATTCGATGGCACACCCTACGCCCTGGTGAGAGAGGCGCGAACTCTCATCCCTTACGCCCACAGCTCACGAGGTTCCATCTCAACGCAGATATAACTACCCACACAATTCTCCACGCAGAACTGAGGTAACAATGGAGGTCTCTCAAGATATTCTCCAGCGCAGTTCACAAAATATGATATTATGCAGTGAATGACTGGGTCGATATTATCTCTCCAGCGCAGTTCACAACGTATCAAATAGTCTTCAATGCAATCTCAAAGTCTCCTTATCGCCATCAAAGTCTGAGTCTCCTTATTGTATTTAATTGTGGTGTGGACCCAAAGGAAAAAAGCACCACCATTGATTTAGCGTTTTATGTTTTGGCGATTAGAATCGATGCCAATGGTATTTGCTGCTAGCCATGCGCATTATAATTTTGGACATCATGTAAATATGCAATTTAATTAAAATACCCAAAACCAGCTATGTCAATGCAAGATTAAAGAGATGGGAGCATGATTTCCTAAGGATAAGGGGGGGGGGTGTTATTCAAAACTTTGAGCCAATGGGGAAAATACAAATGTCAAAGGGAGAACCCATCAAAACTGTAACCTACCCATTTCTTGTCTCTTTCCCTAATCATTTATTTCTGCCATAAATTGGTTGAGGTAGTTATTGCATGGGAATGGGAAGAGTATGGGAAAAATTCGAATTGTGCAGAGCACCCATTTTGGAAAAACGTGTTTTGACTTTGCAAGTAAAAACCAAAAAAGTATGTTCATTCTACCATGCACCCACATTTTTCTCTTCCTCTTGTTTTTGGAGTTCCTCAACATTCTCCATTCACATTCTTGGAGCTACTGTGCATTCCCCATTCATGTTTTTGCAGTTTCTTGTTTTTCCCCATAGCTAGGAAGTTATTCAATGGGATCTCTGCTAGGAATTTTTGTGTTATTTCCACATTTTCCACTATTGGGAATTTCATTTTTTTGGTGTTGCACAACCAATGAGAGGAAAGATCCACGAATTTCGGGACTGAAGGAGTCATTTTTTCCCATGTGAAGCCATATAACGTTTCTAAAAAGAATTTCTCATCCTGTGTTGTTTTTTGTTTTTGGATGCAAAATGGTTTTCCTCAAACCCGGAGTTTGCATCTTAATGTTAGTGCATCCTTTGGTTTGGTACGAACCAGGTTGGAGTGGGATTGAGGAAGAATTATCTTGATAAACCTAGTGTGGAAAGGAACCTCACAACCAGATCAAGAGGAGCTGGATTTCTTCTTTTCACACCCTGAATAGCATTGGAATGGATGAATAGAATTGGAATGGAAGGCATAGCCTGAGTGACTATGTAGCAGAGAAGGGAATGCTTCCTTGTGTTGGGTGTGTAGGTTTTTGGAAATCCAAGCTAGATCTTGTGTACGTATCCATAGCTCTGTGGTTGAGCTCACTAGCTTAGCAATTCAACCATTCCATCTCTTTAGCAGCATGATAAACCCAAATATAGTTTTGTCTTGGCTGGATTTTGACATGTCTTTGGGTATGTGTGAGCCTGCTAGTAATCCCTTATTCCTTGTGGGAATCATGCCCTGATGGCAGTGTTGCTAAGAGATTGATGAGTACACTAGCCTATGGTTGGGTGGAACATTGTAGCGACATAGCTGGTTGTAGGACAAGCTTCTTCCAAGATAATTATCTCTTGTGTTAATCTTTGCATTTGTATTTGCTTAATGAAATATGAAGAACATGTTGAATGCATTGCATGAATGTTTTTGCTTCAACTATAGATTGCATTATGCATCTGTGTGTATTTTTATTTCCAATGCATGTGTTCTTATGTTCATAGGGCTTAGATCCCATCTTGAATGATAGGTGACACTTATATCCAATCATATATAATACTAATCCAACCATACAAGTCTAATATACAAGTCTAATATATAGCTAGGACTAGCATATGGAAAACAAGTGGGAGAATATACAAATAATCATCATAAATCAAGAGACTATCCCAAAGTCAGTACTATTGGAAGAAAAAATTCCTTACATTAACATTTACTTTATCATAACTAACTATTCCAATTGTTTTACATTATCATTTACTTTGTCCTAACCAACTATTCCATTTGTTTTAGCTTCTGTATTTGAGATTGAAATATGCATTCTTCTATAGAAAGAGTCGTTCAATTGGAAAACACGATTGCAAAAGTAAGCCTTACATTATTTCCATGAGTCCCCATTCGCTTCACAACCCTTTTTCGAGTATTTGTGCGCGCAGCTATTCCACAAGGCGATTTCCGTGTCTGTGGAAACATCATGATCTTCTTCTCTTATTGGGGGAGGGGAAATTTTGAAGAAGAAAGAAAACTCCTCTACCCTTTACAGAAATTAAAACAATGCATAGCAAGAAGAAAAAGAAAAAGGCATCAAAGTTAGCCAAAACCGAGCCTACTAAATTTGAGTTTACTTCTCAGTTAATATTAAAAATTAAATATTTTTACGCCGACCTCTTTTTATTTTTTTCACTTATCGAGTGAAACTTGTCTAACTCCCGACTAGACAAGTTTATAAATTTTAGTCGGACTTTGGACTCAACTAAATTTACTTTGACTTGTCGGTTCTATCGACTTGGACCTCTAAGTCGGCTGATCTCTTCGACCTCCAAGTCAGCTGACCTCTCCGACCTCCAAGTCAGCTTACTCAACCGACCTTGTTGGTTCACTTGGTTTTGTCGAAATCTACAAAGTATATTTCTTAGTCTAAAAGACTTAAGAAACTACAAATGCTTTTCACCTCTAAGTAAGATGAAGTAAAAATGAACACATTAACAATTCCAAAGAACTTATAAAAACATATACCCAAATATGTAGGAAGACTTGAGTTGACCAATGTGCACTAAAAGCTGGAACTTTCACGGAGTGAGAAATTTAAGGATTCTTGTTATTTCACTCAACCGTAATTGTAAAAGACATTTACACAGGTAAATATGGAAATATTATGCGGCCAAATAAACATGCATTCAACCAAAAACTATTTCATATATATAACTTATGTGGAAATAACAAAGTATTACAAACTTGTTTGTCCAGACTTGTCAGCTTATCAATTGATCCTTTTACAGAGCTTTCGCTCTTCAACTGAATCACATACATAGAAGCTTGAGCTTCAACTTCTCTTTTTCCCACCCTGGAGTTCCCTCGTGAGTTCTGATGTCTAACTTGATTTACAAATTTCTTCTTCTATTTATAGGCAACCTCAAAATTGCTTCTACATGAATCGACTAACTCACCATTAAAGATTGCAATAACTATCTACCTAACAACTTAGCTTCAGCATTCAGCACAATATTGACATTTATGTCAACAGTTCCATCCCATGATTCATTCTCGACAAATCAAACATCTCAACTGATTATCACTTCCTTAAGACAGGATCATACAACTTGTATGCTTTTGTTTCTTCAGAATAGCCAACAAAAATACATTTTTGTCCCTTCTTGTATAGCTTCCTTCTCAGCTCATCTGGAACATGAGCATATGCAACACAAAAAAAAAAAATTAAATGTGAAACACTATGATTCATACATGTCCATGCTTCTTGGGGAACTTTGTTCTTCACACTCTTTGTCAAACACCGATTCATAATGTATACTGCAGTTGCGACTGCTTCACCCCAATACTCATTTGGCAAATCCTTGGTTGCCAACATGCCATGTGCCACCTCCATGATGGTTCTATTCTTTCTTTCGGCAATACCGTTTTGCTGAGGTGTATACTGTGGAGTGAATTGCTTCTATATGCCATGGGTTTTGCAAAAATTCAAAAATTCATTTGAAATATATTCACCTCCTCTATCGGTCATTAAGATCTTGATGCGGTGTCCACTCTTGTTCTCCACGAGTTCCTTGAACTATTGAAAATAACCAAAGGCATCAGATTTATGTTTCAGAAAAGATACCCATGTTTTTCTTGAGTAGTCATCAATAAAAGTTAGAAAATACTTGCAGCCACCAATAGATGATGTCTGCATTGGGCCACAAAAATCAGAGCACACAATTTCAAGTGGTGTGTGTGCTCTATATGACTTTCCGATTGAAAAAGACTCTTTGTGTTGCTTGCAAAAAGTGCATCATTCACAAACCCTTTCTGGTCTGTCGATCAATGGTAATCCTTTCACCATATTCTTTTTGCAGCAGCTTTAGCCCACCGAAATTCAGATGTCCAAATCTGAAATGCCACTACCAGGATTCATCCTTAACTTTTGTCTAAAATGCAGCTTGCAAATTAGTGCTTCCATTTTCTTTCTTGTTAAGGAGCTCAACTGTTTCTTTACTTTCTGCCTTGAGTGCAGCTCCTGTGTTTGTCTTTCCTTTCATGTTGGGAACTATCCTTAATGGAAACAAGTGGTTGCTTGTCATTGGCACTTTTTCTATTAGCTGGTCACTTGGACGCTTGTCTTTGATCACACAGTGATCATCTTCCATGTAGAGTCTGTAGCCTTTTTGTATCAACTGTCCAATGCTTAACAAATTATGTTTCAAACCTTCGAAATGATAGACATCAAGGATATATTTACTATCCTCCTGTTTTGTTAGAATATCAACAGTGCCTTTTCCTAAGACAGTAACTTGGACATTGTTTCCAAGTGTAACATCAATTTGAACTTAATTATCTAGACTCGAAAACAAGTTTAAATTACCAGTCATGTGGTTGGTGCATCCTGAACATAAGTACCATATGTCATGTGGACTTTCTTGAACAACATTGCATTCAAGTGGAGATGGCGATGCCATTAACATTGCACGTGTTGAAGTGCTCGTGTTGGTCGACTGATTTGGGCTTTGCCTTCCTTGGTCATATTGTTTCTTCCTGCATTCATATGCATAATGACCAAACTTCTTACAATAATGACATTGGATTTTTTATTTATCAAACCTCTGACCACTTGGTTGACTTGGGTTCTAATTATCTCCTCTAACATTGACATTTGCAGGACTTCTTCCTCGTCCTCCTCTTGAAGAACTTCTTCCTCTGCCTCTGAAGCTGTTTATCCCCCTGCCTCTACCACGGCTTATGGATGACTGTGCTGCAAATGCACCTTCCAATGATGTATGTGTTCTACTGAGTCTGTGTTCATGATTGATGAGTGAAGCTTGCAGCTCATCAATGGTAAATATTGACATGTCTGTGTGTTCTTCTAAGGTCACAACCAAGTTTTCAAATCTTGGGGGAAGACTTCTGAGAATTTTTTCAACAACTCTTTGGTCTTCTATGGCTTCTCCATGAGATTTTAGTTGGTTTATCAAACCAACAACTCTGGTGTAGAATGTGTCTACAGTCTCTGAATATTTCATGGACAGAGATTCAAAATCTCTTCTTAGAATCTGTAGCTTGGATGTCCGTACCTTATCCAAACATTGATAGGTAGTCTCCATTGTATGCCATGCTTGCTTAGCATTAGTTTTTGCTGCTACTCTTGGGAGTATGCTTTCATGCATAGCTTGATGTATGTAGAATAGAGCCTTTCCATTTTTCTTCCTCTATTCCCTCAAGACATCTTTCTCATCCTGTGTGAAATTGTTATATGGTGTCATGTCTGCTAGTTCTGCATAACCATGTTGGACTATCTCCTAGACATCTTGACCTCTGAATAAAGCCTTCATAGTTAGAGACCAATATTCATAATTCTTTTCTGTAAAAATTGGAGTTTGCAATGAACCAGAAGTGGAAGCCATTTTTAATTTTTAATTAACTTAAATCCTTAGAAAATTAATATTAAAAATTAAATATTTTCAGGCTCACCTCTTTTTCTTTTTTTCACTTGTTGGGTGAAACTTGTCTAACTCCCAACAAGTTTATAAATTTTAGAAATTTACTTCGACTTGTCGGTACCTACTTGGACCTCTAAGTTGGCTGACCTCTTAGACCTCCAAGTCTCATTAATCAAGCGACCTTGTCAGTTCACTTGGTTTGGTCGAAATCTACAGAGTATATTTCTTAGTTTAAAAGACTTAAGAAATTACAAATGCTTTTCACCTCTGAGTAAGATGAAGTAAAAATGAACACATTAACAATTCCAAAGAACTTATAAAAACATATACCCAAATATGTAGGAAGACTTGAGTGGACCAATGTGCCCTCAAATTTAAGGATTCTTGTTCTTTCACTCAACCGTAATTGTAAAAGACATTTACACAGGTAAATCTGGAAATATTGTGCGGCCAAATAAACATGCATTCAACCATAAACTATTTCATATATATAACTTATGCGGAAATAACAAAGGAGTACAAACTTGTCCATCTGTTGGCTCATCAACTGATCCTTTTACAGAGCTTAGGATCTTAGAGTGAATCACATACATACATAGAAGCTTGAGCTTCAACTTCTTTTTTTCTCACTGTGGAGTTCTCTGGTGAGTTCTGATGTCTAACTTGACTTGATTTACAAATTTATTCTTCTATTTATAGGCAACCTAAAAATTGCTTCTACATGAATCGACTCACTCACCATTAAAGACTGTAATAACTATCTACCTAACAACTTAGCTTCAGAAATAAATTAGATTGGTTTACATTGCAGAATCATGGACTCTTCCCTGTCACACTAACCGACAAGATATTGAGTGATACAGTCGGCTGAGAGTATCTGCTAGTGATTAATATTTCCAACCAGCAATGGGTAATTCAGACCCACAAACCATGCAAGATTGGCACTTATAAAACAATGCAGAGCAAGAGGAAACCATTCTTATCAAATTATCAGATATGTTAATATGCACGGGACTGTGATGGCTAATTGTAAAATGCATGAGAACTCTCTTTTGTTTATAATTTATAGTTGTTTTCTTGTGATTCTGAATGGTTATATACCTATTTTTTAAAAGTTTTGACAACTGGTCATTTCTCTGCTGTATCTGTATACGTATCTAGATCAATATCCGTATCCAGATCCGTATCCTTATCCAGAGCCTAGTAACTTAGATTTTACGATTACCTCATGGAGGCCATCTTGGTCCCCTCTCATATACATTAGGTATTCTTAATGTATCACTGTACTCACACTCGTATAATTTTGTGTAGACTTTAGTCTATATTGTTTTTCCTTTTGCTAGGCACTTGTTCTTTCTGGTAGTTGCTTTAGCACTGCCGCATTGTATTTGCACAAGCATGTATCAAGCATGTATCATGTATCTTTTAATAGTCTTGGTGACTTTTATGATTATTTGATTGACATTAATTAAATTATTTTATCTGATCTGAGAGTTTTTCTTATATCTAGCTTTACACATATTCTTTAACTCTTTATATTTCTATTAGTCATTAATCTTGGCCATTGATGGTCAATCATCATAGGGATTTCGAACTTCTAATTTCACCATTCATCCATATTGGAATTTGGGTTTTGAAGTTGTCAAACAACATTAATATAATCAGATGAATTAGAACTATCTTTATATGTTCAAGATGGAATATCAGGAGATTCTTTTAATGTGAACATGCTTGATGACTTTAACGGGTTGACTTATCTAGAGATGATTCTATGCACAAATAGAG
Source organism: Pseudotsuga menziesii (assembly GCA_001517045.1). NCBI lineage: Eukaryota > Viridiplantae > Streptophyta > Pinopsida > Pinales > Pinaceae > Pseudotsuga > Pseudotsuga menziesii. Next base: position 732,891 of record LPNX010818639.1, read on the forward strand.
CTCTTTTCTTGGGCAAGGTATTTTTGTTTAGGCATCTTATTGAAAACCGACACTGGATACATTAGAACTTGACTGAATTGGAAGTGCAGTCGATGTTTGTTTAGGCATCTCTATCAATTGCACTCGGTATTTCTTCCAAATGTCAAACGTGGAACCAGATATGAGCTATTTTGGAAATGTTTAGGAAAAAATTCGAGACCAACTTTCTGGAACCTTAGGGTTGAAATTTAGTCACAGTTCTCATTCTAAATTTGAGCATCATTGCCTTTAAATGTTGGGAAATTCGGTTAGGAAAATTAGGATTAAATCATTGAGAGAAGTACATAAAAGTTGGTATCCGAGTCAACCGCCATTTACCTAGCCAAAGATCTTAGTAACGCTTTGATTAATGCAAGATTCTACTAAGTTTTTAATCGTTCAAAATGTTTTAGGGTAAGTGTATGGGAATCTACTTGACATTGGTTGGAATTGGGAAGGTAACAAACTTCGATAAGATTTACTTATCCATAATCAAAGAACAATTTTAACAGTAAGTTCTTGCTTTAATTTGATATGTGGTACTATAGAAACTTTTTAAATTTATTGACAGGTTGGGTCTATTTTCATCTGCACTTATATCAGAATTTTGGTTGATAGACAAAGGACTATCCAATTACACACAATTTTTTTCAAAGCCATATCCAAGTTATCCTTTCATTCTAGAAATATTTCAACTTGTTTGTCAATCTCAAAAGACTTCAACCCAAAGACTTTTTGACCATTTTGTTTAATGGTTGATTCTTATCTAGATTCCAAACTATTTGCAACTCAATATTTCTTAAGTTCGATGTCAACATTTCATTCTGAGAAAACTAAGACAACTCGAGAGGCTTCTGATAACCCAGAACAAGAAATTAGCTCATCTTACTTTTCCTAAACGATGTAGGAACAACAGCATTATTCCTGGCTTATCAGAAGCAATCGCACAGCCACGTCTTCAATGAAATGAGTTTGATGCTAGTTCGTGCAGACCAGATAAGAACAGTACTGTGCGCATCTCTGTCCAGTATGGATCATGACGCCTTAGAACTGCAGACCAGGCTGGCCAATACGGTAGACAAAGAAACATGGGATCACTGGGATTACATGACAGCAACGAAAACGAAATGGGAGTATAAATGGAACTTCTCAAGACCAATTCTCAATACGAAAGACTGGTACGTGAACAATTCTAGAAATTCGAATCGGGTTAACCTCAGACTCAATGATATCTGCTCCATCAAGTCTAAGGCCGACGCTTCCATCACCAACCAAGACAACCCCGATGACTTAAACTGTGTGCAAGTCTCCAAAGATGACGTTCTTTCCAGAGATAACGCCTCAACCCTATTTCAAACGGTAACAACGATGCAAAGGATGCTCTTAACCCTAATTTTAACTCGAACGATTCTTTCTATTCAAATCTGGTGCGCGCGCGCGGTATGCAGTGAAAGGTTTGTCTTATTTCAAGAAAATTACAGCACTGGAGTTTGAGAACCTTACAACACTGAACTCGACGGTGCCATCAACATAAGTACTAACCTCGACGCTCCGGACCAAAATGCAAACGATCGACAGCCCATTATCATGAACGATAACGACTCAAACCAAAACTTGAACTGTTCAAACCTGGAACAACGCAGCACTGTTTGCAATGCATCAAACGACGTTATGAGCACGCACCACGGAAAGGATGAACCCCTAAACTTGAACGATAACCACTCAAACCTCAATCAACACATCAAATCGTCTGATAGTGTTATGAGTGCACACCGAAAGGATCCCAATCGTCTAGTGGTCAATCTATCAAGCACACAGATTGATCCCCATGCGAAAAGCCTATTGGAAAAAGGTTTAAATTTGCAGTAGCTCCAAAAAAAATTCCAGTGGAAGACATCATTTTCTGTTTGGAAAAAATCATAGGTCATCTACAAGAGAGGGAAGCTCAAGAAATAAGGCAGGATTGCTCAAGGATTCTAAGAAGAGCAAAACCGCCAAAGACAAACAATAGCTCTCAAGAAGCTTAATGAGAAAGAGAAGATTATCATCCTAGACAAAGTTGGAGCTATGGTAATACTAAACAAAGACGACTACATTCAGAACATGAAGGAACACCTAATGAAGACCAGATGCTATATATATATTTTAAAAAAAAGAACTGCAAAACAACCCTTTGAATAGCATCATAATAGATGGAGGTCAAAGACTCCTCATTAGAAGAAGTACTCTTGGATTTCTGGCCTACCAAAAATTCACAAAGAAGGTGTACCCTTGAGACGCATAGAAGACACCATTGGGTTACCAACTTACAAACTGGCAAAGTTTTTAGCCAACAAGCTAAAACCCGTGTATAGAGACTCTTACATCATGTTGAAGATTAACACTTACAATTAGTTTGTGAATAAATAGTTATGTTAAGGTTGTGATAAATTATAGTTATGCAACTGTCATTGAATATAATGTAATGAGATAAATAAGTGACCGCTTCAATATGAAAGCTGCACCCTCCACTTAATAAAATTTCTTGTTTAGTTTTTACACCCTCGAGTTAATAAAAAAATTTGTTTAGTTTTTAGTCTTTTCACTTTAATCTTGGTGCCCATGATTTCTTAACATGGTATGAGAGCTTGGACAGCCGTGAATCTCTCACAAAAGTGGCTAAAAGATGAGTTTTTTTTTTATAATCATGGTCACTATATTAGAATAGCATCAATGTATAGATTTTTATCAATAGTATTTGTGAAAATATCTGTGTGCAAGGATTAAAGTTGTTGCCCATAATATTTATTATTTAAATCTGTATATCAAGCAGTCTGAAATCTATATATCAACGCAGCAATTTGTAGATGGCAACTAGTATAGGAGAATAGAAAAAGAGCTTCATTCAATGCTTGGTGTAACTACCTGTGAAAATAAGAAATAGAATTTCATCATTCAAAATGCGGTGTGGAAATCTCTTGCCTGACTTGGCCAGAAATCTTATCAGAAATTTCAGACACTACTTCTTTGTCGTTGCTGAGATGGGAAAATCTTTGTTTTTACATCACACAGGGAAATCACTATATCTATCATTATGTAGTATTGTCAAATTAAAAGCTAGAACTGTCAAAATGAAAGTTGGAAATTTCATAGATATATCATTATGCATGCTGGAGTTGTTGCCGTGAAAAATTCTTTTGATAACTTTGTCAAATTAATTTGAGACATTTGAGTTCTACTTACAAAATATAGTATGCATATAATTTTACTCATGCAATATATATGTAAAGAAAGATTGTTGTTTTAATTGATGATAACAACAAAGACAAGACAACTTACTATTCTAAACAGTCAGATTTATTCTTTACTATATGAAGAAGTTAATACAGTGTAACTCAATATGGATGGTTGTCCAAGTAATTCGGGAGTTGTGGTCTACGGAAGGATCCCTCACTAGTTGCTGAGGTTACTCAACATGTGGATTGTCCAGTGATTTGACTTTGGGAGATCTATGATTCGAGAGTTCCAGAGTTCCAGGAGGTGGAATCCAGGAACTTGGGAATCCAAATCGGTTACAAGAGTGATGAGACAGCATGATGGAGTACCTGCAAAAATCTGAATATGTAGAGAAGAAAATAGAAATCCATTTCAGAAGTTCTTTATTTTATGTTATTATGTCAATCAAGTTTTTCTAAATCTTAGTGTTAAGAGGGTGTGTTGAAGATTAACACTTACAATTAGTTTGTAAATAAACACTTATGTTACGGTTGTGATAAATTATAGTTATGCAATTGTTATTGAATATAATGTAATGAGATAAATAAGTGCCAGCTTCAATATGAAAGATGCACCCTCTAGTTAATAAAATTTCTTGTTTAGTTTTTAGTCTTTTCACTTTAATCTTGGTGCCCATGATTTCTTAACACATCACAGATTCATCTTCGAGATTCATCTTCATTGAGAAGATTAAGGGGAGGTCGATGGGGATCATGAGATGCTTTTGAGCCTAAATGCAGTGTTCTTGTTTACAATGATCCTCATAGATGAAGCTATCAAAGATAGAGAAGACTCGAATGATCACGAAAGGAAAAGACTCGTAGAATTATGTCTGAGATCAACTTTTTTTCAACTTCCAAGGAGAACTATATAAGCAAACTTGTGGTCTAGATATGGGCTCATTGTCACCTATAGTAGCAAACATGTTCATTTGAAACTTTGAGAAAAAAACCCTTGATTCAACAAATCATAAACTAAACTGGTGGTCAAGATATGTTGATGACACCTTTCCTATTTGGAGCCATAAAAGGGATGGATTGGAGAAGTTTGTGGAACATTTGAACAACCAATCCAACTTAATCAAATTCACAATGAAGCTAGAAGAAAATGAATATTTTCAGTTCCTTAGATGTCATGATAGTCAAAAAGGACGGTGGTGCAATAACACATCAGGCCTATAGAAAGAAAACTCATATAGACAAGTACTTCATGCAAATTCTCATCATCACTGGTTTTCAACATGTTAATCACAAGGCCAAAAAAAAATTGGGATGAAGAGAACAAAAAAGCATCTAAAGATAAAGACAATATTCATATTCATACACAATGGATCACAAATCAACAAAGCATTCTCCAAAACTAAAAGGAAACAAAGGAAACCCAAAGATTCTACAAGAACAACTAATATGGAAAACCAAAAAGTCTTCTTTCCATATGCTTAAGTGACTGATAGACATAGACATAGTTTTTTCTCCACTATGTAGCATCAAGAAGTCTGTGTGCATGTGGTAAATCTTACAATGGAGAAAAAGGGAGGTCTCCTTTTGAATAGGTTTAAAAAATCCTTATTAGGAGAACACTCACATAAAACAAAGCATCCCATACAAATAGAGGATACAACAATTTGTGAGATGAGAGTGTTAGCAAAAAAAGGTTAAGAGAAGCAATTGAAATTGTTAAAAAACTCTACTTAACTCAGATTCAGTAGGATGATACTCTAATGAATTATATTCATAGGGTGTAGGTATAATTTGTTTAGGATTGTCTAGTGGGAGTAGCTTCTTAGTGGTTGAGAGATTTGGTTATTGCACTTCCTAAGGAGGTTCCAATTTCACTTGGGACATTTACTCCTTGGAAGCCCTTGAAACTATACTTGCTAAGCTAGTTGAACCTCTACTTAACCATTTCCATAGTAAAATTTAATAAAATTAAAAAAAAAAAAAAAAAACATAAATATAATTAGAAATAGAAAAGTAAAAATAAAAATGTTTTCTATTTATAACTCAATGTCCTCAAGATGAGCCTAGACACGGCTTGAAAACATTGTATACTAAGAACCCCTTAGAAATAAAAATGTTGTTTTATATTTATACATGAAAGAAAAAAAAGATAAAAGTATGGACATCATTAGTGTTAGTGTCGTCAATATGAGCGAGACAAGGCTTGAAACATTGACATAAAGATGGATTCTATGGAGTCTTTCTAATAGATGTCAACATATGCATCATATGCATCATTAGCATCAAGTAATTCTATCACTTCAAATTTGACATAACTAATAATATTAGAAAATATGGTTTCTACATTCTTGGGTATACCAAGTTTTAAGTATTTTAATTAAATTTTGATTGTTATGTTTTAAATAGTTTCTCAACCTTGATAATGTCGGACTATCCAAGTAATTTTTAACAAAACATTTACATAAAGAAATCGTTTAATATAGATGTCAAAGTTGGATATTAGATTCTCATACACAACTAAATTTCATACAATGGGTATTCACTCGGTGAAGCCATGTCGTAGCACCTTTCATGAGATATTAAAGAATACCCCTAATTTCAATAGATATTGATAATTACCTACACTTGAACCCTTCCCCAATACATATTTCTAATTTTAAAAACCCTATTTTTAGAGTATATTCTTTATTTTTACAATAAACCCCTTTTTCTATCCCTCAATACCTATAAACCCCTTATAGGCTACTCCTCAACCCCCAATACCTACAATATATTGACCTTACTTTTCACAATTAAAAACCCTCATTTATGAATGAACTTGATAAGATACTACTCAACAATAAGAATCCCCTATGATTTCATATTGTCTTATAAGGTCTATCTTCTTTTGCAGTTGTATTAAAAAATTTACTTGCTTATTTCATTTCAAATAGTTGAATTAACTTGGGCATACCCTTCTTGTCCTTAAGAAGTATAATCAATCCCTTAATTTTTTTTGCTAGATGTGTTTTATTTGAATGTCACCCACCATTACAACATCTCAACATTTCCATTACATTATACAAATCCTTCATTATTATTTCTATTTGGAAGGATGGTAACTGATTTTTCTCCTCGTTTTAGAGTACTTGTCTCATTGACATAAGATTTTTTTTTCTATATTAACATTGATATAGGGTCCATGTTGAGTGATGACTTTTCAATTTATGTTAACTTGTTGACAATTCATAATAATATTTATGAGTTCTAATTTTTCAAGGATCCCATGGAGTTATTCCATTATGATGGTATACACCAAATGTTGAAATTTGTTTAATCTTGTAAAGAAAAATTAATCTTGTAAGATCATGCCTATAGTCACAAGCCACATTTTTAGGACTAGATTTAGGAGATGAAAAACATTTGTTACTCTTTATTGAACGGTGTTGTACAGACTTTCATTTGTTTTTATTTCTTAGATTGTTGGGAAACATCCTGTTGTGATGGTTTTAGTGCACTTTACAAATTTCACAATATAAAATAACCGTGATTTTCTCTATCTTAACCTAGTCATCTCCATTTGGGGAATTGAGTCCCCAACTATCAACCCAAGGAAGGGGGATTTATGCTAATTATCATGTTGACCACACATAATACCAAACTTCTTCTTGTGCTTTCTCAATTAATTAGCGTGCTTTCAATTTGTCGTTCTAGTCTATTTTCCACATTAGATTGTTCCAACTCAATGCTAATTTCTAACTATCAATTTACTTGGGTTCCTTTATAGCTCAGTGGTATAACATCAATTTAATATTCATGGGGAACCATACAACCCATTCCCCATCGAAATGTGTCAATTTCGAGTTGAGCCTCTTTATTGGTTAAAATCAATAATGAACCTCTTTTTGCTATAGTTCTAAAACTATTTAAATGTATATTTAGAACTCTTTAAATGTATATTTTTTATTAGTTTACTACATTTTATCATTCTCATGAATTTTAGTATCCTTCAAGTAACCATGATATATTGTGAATGGAACAAGTTACAAAATGAGCATCCACAACAACCAATTATAGAAAATAAGGTATCTAATTCATATGACACAACTCATGAAGTTTGAAATCAACAAGTGAGACAATTGAACAAATAGACACTAATGCAACTACTTAGGAAACAAATGATCTCTGACATCGCACTTGCTTTGTATCTAAAGTTTTTGATGCAAATTGGTTGGTTCTGTCATATGATTTCAAGTTCTTAGTTTGGTTTTCTTTATTAACTCTGTGACTTGAAATAGGCATGAATATGAGGGTTGTCTAGTTGACTCATTAATTAATGCTATATAGTATGTTCTTGGTCTGTTTTTACCTGAGGAATTATAACTCACCACTTGTTGGTGTTGATGATGAATGAACTCTCTACCTATATTGATGTGCATAGATAATTCATTATGGTTTCCTTCTTTTATATCTTCTCTTGGTTTAATGCATCAAAATATAGTATGTTATTTCTAAGCACACAATAACAACAATATATTGTTTTTCTATGAATTTTAGTAATTACATACTTCATTAGTGTCCATCTCAACAACACAAACACAATCAAGAAGAAAAACATGTTTTAATAAATAAGGAAGAAAATAAAAAGCTTCCAACCTTAGGCATTGGAGGAAGTCAAACCTTCCTTGGTAACCCTCTGGCATTATACTTTTGTTCTTTTTATATGTAGGAGGTGGGAATGGTGAACATTATTACAATGTGTCCAACAATTGAATTCTTTAAGCAACAACCATTGCTAATCTAACTTCTACTAATGTTGATACAACTACAACACACAACAAAAATTCTATCCCCAATAATGCACCTTGTTACCGAACTCGTCTTTTTTCCATCCTGTCTAAAATGTATAGGACAAAAAATTAAAAAGTGTTAGATCAAAGTGTTCTTTCTTATGAAAATACTACAACATTCTTTATTAGAAAATATTTGGTGGGACAATAAGTTCACTAGGAAGAGGGTGGCCATGCTCAAATTCTTGAGATTTAGCATCAAAATTGGTTTAATGCCAACTGAATGGCGTATAAGTAGAAAATAGCAAGCAACCAAAAATTCTGGGTCAATAATTTTGCTTGCAAAATAGAAGTGGATAAAAGTGGAAGATGATTTTTAAAGATACTTGTGCTCTAAAAATTCATCGTACAACTGTCATATTGCAAGTTAAATTATTTATTATGAATTTTTGGTTGTAGTCTATTTTCTACTAATATGCACTTCCTTTGGCATTAAATCTATTTTGGTGTGCAATGAGAGAATTCAATCAAATGCCATCCTCTTAGCAGCCAAGTCATTGTGTTGCTTGAGTGTCTTCCTAAACTACTAATAAAGTGTTGTAGTAGTTTTTGAAGCTAGGACACTTTGGTTTACCGCTTTTTTATTTTTTTTATTGAATCATTTTTACATAGAGTGAGACACAAATGATTCGACTGACATGGTGCATGATTAGAAGTGTTGTTCTTCTCTAAGGTAAGTTGTATCAGCATTTCTAAAAGTTAGGCTACCATGGATTCCTCTTGATATCCTTTACTTGTTCTCCACAATGTCATGCTATTTACTATTCCCACCTCCTCGATGAAAAGAAAAAAACAAAGATGATGACCACAAGTTATCAACCAAGATTTACTTTCTTGAAATGTAGTAGGCTAAAAAAAAATTATTCTCTAATCATTTAAAAAGTGTTTTTCTTATAAATTATCTAATTTACAGCAGTCCAAAATTTATTACATCATTAATAATTAACATGCCACTCTTTTAAAGTATTATGATGACCCCTATGTACTTAGATGCTTTTCTTATTACTCTAGTATAAAGTATTATGATGACCCCTATGTACTTAGATGCTTTTCTTATTACTCTGGTATAAACATAAATAGCATTGCGTTCTTATAATATTTTCTTTTTATATGGCATGCAGTTAAAACATTGTATTTCTGATAATATTTTCATTTTTTGAAGAAACAAAATTATATTTACAATTTCAAAGAAAATGTTATTGGATTTGTTGCTACTCGCGACAGATCCGCTTAATCAGCTTCTAATACAAGCGGTTCAAAGCTGAATGATACTACTATGTTTCCATAATCTATCACAACATTGAATTACTCTACTAAAAACACCCTTGAAACATTTCCTTTAATGTAAATGGTATGGTGATTTTATACATATTACTGTCCTTGTGCAGCTTGCAGGTGTTGAAGTAACCATCATATTCTTTGTCATACTATCTTCCCATAATAAATAAATAAAGATGAGTATTATCACAATCCAATGTATAAAAAAAAGGTCTAATGGAAAATGGGATGGAGCACTAAGTATTGGGTAAGTACATCTCTCTATCCAAGTGTATGCTCGCTATAATACCCCTCTTGATGTTATAAGTACGAGATTCCCTGTAGGGGCAATAATATGGATTGGAGCCCATATCATGAACTAGATCAAACTTTCAAAAGAATAACATAAACTAGAAAATAAGAGGAGAAACGAGTTGAGATATATCTCTCGGAAGTTAACTAATTCCTATTAACATGTTTCTTCTTATTTATGTCCCATATTGGCAGGTTTCTTCTTATTTATGTCCCATCCTGTATCAATCAATCCTTGGAAGCATCCTCATGGAGTATAGTCTCTACGGGCATCCATATTAAACCCAGCGTTATCACCACCTTTCTCTGGGGTCATATGACAAACATATCTCATCGGGGACTCAAACTGGATTTTCTTATTAATTAAATACTCCTTCCCATATGAAGGAAAAGCGGCTTCGCTCCATTTCATGGTGTTAAATAGGTCAACCTTTATATTATGTTCTCTTACTTTTTTGCCGAGTGATTTGTCTACCATTTATTTCAACCTTATATAGAAAATCTCCAATATTTTCTATTTTCCTTATTTTGTTGATATTTTCCTTATGTTATTTATTCGATAGAATATAAGGAAAACAATTCATTCATAATGCCAAGAATATCAGTAACTACATCAAACCATAAATCTTTTGACCAAATCAATAATTAACTTATAATGAAATCGCATAGTTCATTTCTAAGTCAATGTAATGAGTTATAGTAGGAAGCCTTTTTTATTATGAATCGGAGGTTGAACGTTCTCGTGAAAGTGATAAGTCATGAATCAATTTCAATGCGAGAGTTGACATATGTTAAATCAATTTCAATGCTAGAGTTGTGTTGGGGCCTGGAAATTCGCAGGCGACAACAGTAAGGGATTCTCCCCAATCAACGTTCCCAACTAGCCCGTTGACTGTTTGGTATAGGGAATCCATCCAGTTTGCGGTCCAGATACCGTAGGTCAAGTAATAAAACAAAGGTTTTACCGGTTGCGTCCCGGTCCACCGATTTTTTGTATTTTTGACTTAATGCATGAAATGCAAAGGCCTAATTAACAATATAGGATGATGAAGATGCGGGGAGCGTCACAATGTGATGCGCAGGTTCTTACCTCTTGTCTTAGGCTCATAAGCATCTGCATCACATATGCAAGAATGAAACAAACTAACTATCCATCTAATTACCTATCTATCCACCTATCCCTGGGGAGCCAGAATATGATTTATTTATGAGTAATGTGGATTATTCATGTATTATAAACAGAAATTACAGGTAGCTGATATTTTTCTCTACAACACATGAAAGATTCAAGATATTTCAACAATCAGATAGCCAACTATTTCATAAGTAGCATACATTACTCATAGTGGAAAATCTTCATAAAATAAACCGGAAAACATTCATACAAGAACTTAGGTTCAATGAGTTAGAACGGTCTCACAGTTAATGGACATAAAGCTGAAAACTAAATAGTTCCTCTTCAACAAATCCATAGCACAACATTTGAATATTCCACTAAGCTTTCTCCAATAGGAAAACTGTAATTTTCTATTGCAAAAGGAAATAGTTCTTCTTACAATATGTCTTCACCAGTCTCACTGGAAAAAAGCCCCACTTCCCTTCTAAGTCTTTTACATTTATAAAAAAGGGTCAGACTATTGGGCTGCCCAAAGTGACCTTTGGGCTTCCCAACCTCTCGTCTCCCAACGTTCTACTTTTCTTACACGTTTTACAAAATAGTTATAAATTACAATTATGACCAATCCTTCATGAGGAGGGGCCTGCTGGACTATCTAGAAAGTTCTTCCAAGCTGCAGCTTCATTAGCGATGCATTCAAAAGCACAAGGCTCCAAAAACTGAATATTTATCTCAAACTTTTCAGCTTGATTCTTAATGGCCTCGACCCTGGATGTACTCAATCGGAGCTGATCTTACAGAATCTATACACTGACACCTGGATGGTCTACTTCTCTTCTCAAGATCAGATCGTCCGGGGCTTTGATATCCTGTACCTTAGCTTCTTCCTCCTGGAATCTCTTCTGCAATAGCTCAGCAAAGGCCTCGTGATTTGGGAAAGCTTCCAGTCTCTCTTTAGCTTCTGTCTGGCACCGGTTGTATGTAATGAGAAGTCTCCTGAAAAACTCGGTGCATAATCCATTTGTCTTTTTTACTACCTTCTTGAAGTCTTAAACGGTGTTGACAGCAAACTCCACTAGGTTATAGTCCCGCTTGAGGGCCTATTGGTCTTTCGAAGGTAGATCCGCTGGGGTTTCTTCGCTGTTCTCTAACCTTGCCATTCTTGTAGTTAGGACCTCTAGAACATCCTGGGATCTGTCCACAAAGTAGGATGTAGTTTCCAGGATCTCCTCCAATCGGCCGTCGATCTGCAGCACTCTACATCTTTCTTTTTCAACAGCAGTCTGCAGCTGCATTATCTTGGTTTTTTGGGTCGATACATGCTCCTTAAAAGGCTGGAGGTTAACCTACCGTTCTTTTTCCATTTCCAAAGCAGTGGTCAAAGAAGAAATCTGCTCCTGATGTTCCTTTCTTAGTTCTTGAGTGTGCAGATCATTTGCCTGCAGGAGGATCTTCAGCTGCTCTTCTAGCTCCTCCACCTTTGCCAGTAGCTGTCCCTTCTCACTCTTTAGATCTTGGCATTCCTTCTGCACTTTCTCTAGGGCCTCCTGTGCTGTTTCTTTGACTTGCATTTCCGCTTGGAGGTCCTGTATTTCAGCTCTTGAGGACTTCATTTCCCGTTGCACATATTCATATTTCCTTTTGAGCTTGTTGCTTTCTTCCCTCTCTTTGCTCAATGTATCTTTTAATTGCGCAGAAGATTTCTTGGATTGCTCCAAGTTTATCATTATCTTTCCTACATTATCCTCTGAAGCTTGGATGAATGCAGACCCGGCTCTGAGAGTAAATCTCGGATCCTGGTCAGTTCCTAACATAACAGCCGTATCTGTTATCATTTTACCAGGTAGACCTTCCACCTCAACTTTCCTCTCCGTCCTCTTTATTATTCTTTTCGTTCCCCTATCATAATATACAGTGTTGAAATCAGGGATTTCCTTTCCCTTTTCCTGCACAAAGGGGACCATCTTGAGTGTGGGGACCATGGATGTGCTGGTAGCAGGTACTTGAGGAGTCTGAACCTCGGGGTTCTCCACTTCCTGAGCCTTCCCTGCTGCTGTTTTAGAAGCTGACTGATGTGTCAACTTTATTCTTTCAGCTTCTTGCTTTTGGAGATCCTCATCAAGCTTCCTCTTTGCTTCCTCTATTTCTTTGGCTGCTTCCTTTGCTTTCTCTACTGCTTCCTGAGCAGCTCTTTTTTCTTCTTCTGTATGCAGTCTTTCTGCAGCTTCTTTTGCTAACCTCTGGGCCTCTTCATTTCTCCTTTTGGCTTCTTCCTCAACCTTAGCCTATGCATCCCCTTTCCCACCTATGGTAGTGATTTTATTCTTAAATCTTCTCTTCAGTGCTGTCATGTTCGGGGCATTCCGGAAGACAGATTCTTCCCTATCGAAATGGTGGGTATACTCAAAATGCACCTTATGCTCTTTACAGTGCTCAACTACTTTCCCGTGAGTATCATTTCTCTGGAAAGGCATCTCGCCAAAATGGAACTTCTCCAACTCCTCTATGAATTCAGCAACTTGTTTCACCTTGGTGAATCTGTAGCTTGCTAGCTTGAATGGCAAAGGAGGGTAGGAAGTCTTCTTATGTTCGAACAGAAAACTGCCTATTCCATCTATGAACACTTGTCTGACTGCATCCTTGTGGAATATGTAATATGTTGCATATTTGGGCAGCAGTGAAGGTGTTCTTGATCCTCCAAACATCCGGAAGTACATGCCATTTTCAGTTAAGTAATAATCCACGTATTCTTCTATTACTTGCATGGCTTCTTTCGACATACAGTCACACTCCTTCCGGAAAATGAGTGTGTATAGTGGCATAATGAAGTGCTCACAGACCTCTCTGTAATGGCTATGGTACTGGTGAGCCCACAATGGTCTATAAGTGGCATAAACAGGCATTATTTCCCTGTCCCAGATGCACCTGAGACCGGGGAAAGGCTGGTTGCACAATATGCAGTCTATCAATATTGAACTCATATAGAATTTCGATCTTTTCTGGGACTCTTCCTCTAAGGCTGAGGTCAAGCAAGAAGAAAGACTGTTGGATACCATGCTATCCCAATTGAAAATTGTCCCTTGGGTGGCCACATGGAAATTGATCGGTATCCACTCTAGCTTGAAGAGTCTGCCATGAGCTCTCCCAAAGACCCTATTAAGCATCAGAGCTATAAATCTGTAGGGATCCCTCAAGCTTGCCGTATCATACTCACTTGTCGGCCTGTACTGGTAATGTTTTCCCTGCAATAGCATTCTCTTAAGGGTCTCTACCAGGTCCATTCTGATGCTAGTCAGCAGGTCATCAGTTAAGAATACTTGGGCTTCTGGCAGGTGATAAGCCAAAGCCACATATCCAGGGCTAAATGCAGCATAGCCCTGTCCCTCAACATTTCCCAGAATCATTGTGGTTGTATCTGCCCGGGGCTGAATCCAGCCAATTACCTCAGAGCATGGGAACAGCTCTGGCCTGGTGGCAACTTTCATGAGAGCAGACTTCTCTATGTTAGCATAAATAGATTCTTCTTCAAGGCCCATGTCAGGAACTTCCCTGTGGGAAATTAATCTATATATTTCACCCCATTTGTACTCGGGTTCAACACCAGAAACACATTGAGTGTCTTCATATATGTATTCGGTCTTCGTGACAACTTCGACTTCTGGTTCTTCTTCGACCACAGGGGCCTTCTTCTTCTGCCTCTTGGACATGGTGGATTCAAATTCTTCTTGCCACATATAACATTGTAACATTGAGAAATTCAAGGTGCAGACATTTACATGACAGTGTGCAGCGTTTTACTTATGCAATGCATATTATGACAACAATTTGTTAGAGAGATAAATGTATGCATGGATAGCCTAAAATGGCCTAACTAATCTGAACTGTTACAACCAAAGTGCAGCATTTAATGACCTTGTTTATATCTAGCATGATGCAAATATGTCACATCTAGTAAAAAACAAAAATAGCAATCTACTACTGCTGAATGATATTGAACCATTATATCAACCACATTCAAGATGACAAGGAAATCTACATCAATAGGCCACCCATTTCTGCTTTCTATGCATGCCATGGTCCTTTCGCTGCGCGGGAAAGACAAGGGACAAATCCCAGACAATTTTTTTTACAACAGCACCTTACAACGGACTGCACACTCAATCTAATGGTCAACAAACTAAATGCGAGGATACATCACTCTTTCCCCCACTGGCTCGGGTTCAAAACACAAACAACAGTGCGCGGCATGGCATAATGAACCGCCTACTATTCAAAAGTACGAGATTCTATGGCACGAAAAAAACAAATCCCTGTGCATACTATGGCAGACAACTACATGTCGTGATAAACCTCCTCCCTTGACCCAGGTTCGAAACTGAGCACTAAAATGGTTTGCGCAGGACCGCATAGGTAAAATGGCTAGGGTTTGAAGATGCGCATGATATGAAAACCTCAACACAAAGGGGAAACCAACCAATGCTTACAGAAAAACCACATAACCTCCCCTTGCAGACCCATCATCACACACAGGGAAGCTTGGTGCAGGCGGCGTAACGGCCGCCTGCACCAAACCCCCACCCATTATGTGCAAAGGTGCACACCAACGACCACGGGAAGAAAAAATACTCCGTGGGTCAAAATGCCCATGCTAACAGTTGAGATTAAAAACCCCCCCACCTATATAGGCGCAACAAATAACGGAACAGGAACACAGCCGGGGAAAACAAACTACCACAACCAAAACTGACCGCATAAAACCTTATGAAATGTCTCAACGGAACGGGAGAAGGTGAGTAAAACCTACCTGGCATGGACGACGAGTAAGGTGGGTCGATGACGTTTCGATGCTTCCATAGCTGCCACCTAGATGTAGGTACGCCGACAGCAGGGACCTTCGCTACCTCAAGAGAACGACAGCTCGATGGCGACAGTGCTCAGCGAAAAAATAACAATAAAAAACAATACACCGTCCCCGTATATATATTTGATCGCACGTGCGAGGGGAAAATATCAGACATTGGCGAGCTTTCGTATCAGAGGCTGGAAGTAATCTCCCTTCTGCAACAGCGGACGGGAAAAACGTAGACCCAGCCGCGGAGACCCGCGTGGCGAAAAAACAAAATCAGAAAATCGGACGTCGGAAGGTTTTCGAATCGGAGGATGAAACCTCAAACTCTTCCGCAACGACGGAGAGTCAAAACAAAAATCCATCCATGAAGCTCGAATTGGAAACAAAATGAATTTACGTCAGAAAGGCTAGCCCTTTTCCCACTCGCAATGTCGGAACTTTAAAGCATACCCCTGCCCGCAACGGCGGGTCCTAAGTCGGAATCGAAAAAGTTTTAGATCGGAGAGGTAAGAGTTTTAGCAGCTGCAACGGCAGAGAAAAAGATAAAAGTTCCAATGCAACAGCTGCCGAAGTAAAATAATGAAACCGGGAAAGATATCGAAGTCGAAATGAAAATCCATCCGCAATAGCGAAAGAAAAATATGGTAAAAGGCTCCGATACAAAGCCAAAATACAGCCGAAACACATGAATTAGAAAGAAAGTGAAAACCCATCCGTAACAGCGGAAAAGAAGTTACGATTGCCTCGATGCAGAACCAAACATGGCAGCTGACGGATCAGAAGGAAAGTCAAAGGACAAAACCAAAGTTTCGTCCGCAACGGCGGAAGACCAAACGCAAGATTCGTCCGCAACGGAAGAATACCAAACGAAAAATCCATCCGCAATGGCGGAGAATCAAAACAAAACATGTTCCGATTCCTTCATGTTTTCAAATGCGCTTAAGGGCGGCGATAGAACTTGATCAAAAGTGGATTAGTTAAGGCATCAGAGGGGAAATCAAAACAATGGGTAGCTCACTCCAAGCATGAGCAAAGCCTTTCTGAAAGTTTTTAGACCAATTTCAAGAAGAAAATCCAAATGATTCAAGCAAAGGAGGGTCCTAAAAAATTTTAGAATTTTGGGAAATTGTTGCAGCTGCAACAATTGGCAACTACCTGGTGAACCCCAGATTTCTGAATTAACTCCTTCCCAGTGTAAGACCGTCTAAATAAAAGTTGAAATCTTCTAGATGTCTTTATCCTCGGGCTGGCCAGCTTAAGCATTTAAATCATTGAGAAATAGTCTATTGTTTGGCAAATGGTAACATCAGAAATATTACAAGTCTGAATAACTCTTTTGAGGCCAAATAAGTGAGGTTCATTTTGCCTGTCCTTAGGTAGTTTATAGCTTGGACACCACAGGATTGTAACAGAGAGTAAATAGTATTATCCTTTTGTTCCTCATTCCCATGCCAACTGCACTTTTGTGCCTTTCGAACTTTAGTTCTTTTGATATGAGTCCTCCTGCAAGCCTTTTCTTACTGAATTTTAATTCAGTATCCTCTATCCCATAGTGTCCTTTTGTGTGAACAATGTATTTCATATTTCAGCTCACGGACGGAGAGGATCTTGTGGCCATTTAGTACATCATGCTTTGATATTTTGCTGTGATATGTATTGTTTTTCTTTAAGGAGTTTTGACTCTTAATAGCTTTTTGCTTTTCTGAATGTGTGTCATGGGATCATTTATATATGATATACTGTCTTACTCTGCTTCCTTTTCGTGGGTCTTTTACTGTCACCCCCTTGGATATTTAAGATGTGAAATGGATGGAGCCTCGAAATAGTATTCCATACCTCTCTTACTTCTGAGCTATTTACGGGGGTTAAGTAAGACCTCAATGAATGCATTGCCAGTTAGGAGCACTGCTACTAGAAGACATTCTATACTTTAAAGCATAGTCTTTCGCTCAAGATTTAAGTTAATAAACAACCCTGATGTTTCCATTGCAACCAAAGTTTGCCTCTTTATTCGAAACCAAATGAAATGCTAGCAAAGCAATAATGGAAAACAGCATCAAATCCAATAATAAAAAAGAAAAACGTCAAAGCATTAAAGAATGTAAAATCAATTTATTTATGTACAAAGCCAAAAGGAAAGAAAAATTATTGCCCACTCCTGAAAATCTTTAATCATAGGGAGTTAAGCGGTGGGCTGAAATAATAGAGATGAGTTGTCTAACCATGGTCTAGCTAGGTTAGTTTTGAAACTGCACCCATGTCTACTATTCTAAAATCATTTCTTATAGCCTGAATAAGTTGAAGGAGCTCAGGCTGAACGTCAGTCATAGAAATGGCCTTTCTTGGAATAAGATGTTTTAACTCAAACTCAGTCAGATAATTTCCCAGGACAGAATCAGCAGATTCGTTTCCCTCTCCTAGCTTAGTGACATTGTGCTTCATATAGGGTTCTCTTAAAATCTTAATCAGTTTTGGGCTACCTTTCTGAGGTAACCACAAGTGAGACCAATCCGAAGCAAAGTACCCATTAAGTCTTGCTGTCCAATCTCATTTCAAGATCATTCCATACCCATCAGGTATGTCTGCTACTATAATGTCAATGTAATGACATATCCTTTTATTTGTAGACAATCGAATCAGAACGTTCTCCATCTCCCCTACTACTTTGCCACTAGTTTTGTCAAGTTGAGTGACATCCCAAATAGTAGGTTTTATTTGCCCATTAAGTTTTTTGCATACTGCCAGAGGCATAACATTCATGGATGATCTAGAGTCCACCAAACAATTATGCACCTTATGATTCAAAATTTCAAGAGTCACAAGGAAAGGTGGAGCGCTAGTTTTCATTGTCCTAGTTAATTCGATCTTTACTTCCACAGGTTGGTTTGCGGTGGGCATCTCCTCTTTAAGTTTGTCAACTTTTCCGTCCTCATCATCTTCCACAGGTTTGGCAGGATCAACGAGTGGCTCTGTTTCTTGTTTGCAAGTAGTGGCTTCAAGTATGTCATCTTTAGCCTTAACATCAGCCTGCCTCTTGACTTTCTCTTGCATCTCTTGAACCTTTGGGAGTATTGCATTGTCCTTAATTGCCAGGTTTTTATCTTTTGTGGTTGTAGGCATATATTGAGACCTGAGAGTATGTTCTTCTATGTTGAACAGCGAAACACCATTCCATGAGAATATTGTATCATCATCTTGCTCTTCTATGGTCTGTTCTTTTTCTCCTTCTTCACCACTGTATTTAGTCAATTTGGAATTCAACAACTTATTCATTACCAAAGACATTGAATTCACCCATTGAGGGCACTTCTTCTTAGAGTGAGGTTGCTGGTGAAAAGTACAGAAATTATCCCCCCCTATTTCTGTTATATTTATGGAGGCTAAATTTGGGGGAGGGATTTTCCATTGGTTATTATCTTCTCTTTCCGGATAGTAGGGCTTATACGTTTTCTGAATGTCCCTTTCCTTTTCCAGATCTATTATTTGGTTGTAAAGCTTCTGCATCATTTTCATCATTCCCTCAAGATCATGTGAGTGCTCCTCTCTGGGTTTGGATAGCCCCAAAACTCTTCTTTCTGTAGTTTTCTCTCCAGGTAAATCAGGATAATCTTCTACACTTTCCCTCTCAGCCTCTACTCTTTCGGCCTCTTCATAAGTCTCTACCAATGTAGGTTTGGTTTTCATCTTGGAAAACATGGCCAGCTCAGGCCCTAGGGCTGAGGTATAATACTCAATTAAGACCTTGTCTGAGGGTTTGTCAGCTTCAGAGAAGTTCTTTAGGTATATTGAAAATCGTTGAGTGAAAATATGTACCTTCTCATTCTTCTCTTTTCTTAACAAACCAAGACCTTTCATTAATGAGGAATGAGTTCTCTGAGTTGCATATTTATTTCTGAATATCCTTTCAAAAGTATTCCAGTCAGGAATAGAATTTGCAGGGAGACTGAAATACCAGGATGCCGCTGCTCTTTTCAGGGTGTGAGGGAAAATTCTACATACCACATCTTCATATTCCCTAGCCCTTAGCCCTTTTAATGCTAGATAAAAACTTTGCAGGTGGTCGTCTACAACAATCCTTTCTTCGGGGTCAAACTTAGGCAACAGCTTGTCAAAGGCTTGAGGCAGGTTATGTAAAGGTGGTGTGAGGTTCAACGGAGACCTAGCCCTCCATGCTGGTAATGGGTTGGGCTGATTTACATTGATTCCAGCCATAGGCATAGTTATAAGAACAAGAGTCTGAGCAAAGAACAACGCCGGATGAGAATAGGCTTCCTTACTTCAAAGGTATAACCGAAACCTGTTGAACTTGGGTCAAGCTGGAAGCTTCAAATATCTGCTGGTAAGGTAATCTTGGAAAAATGATTTTCCATGGCCAGCCATTCACTGGCGGCCCTCCTTCTAGCGCCAATTTTGTTGGGGCCTAGAAATTCGCAGGCGACAACAGTAAGGGATTCTCCCCAATCAACGTTCCCAACTAGCCCGTTGACTGTTTGGTATAGGGAATCCATCCAGTTTGCGGTCCGACTACCATAGGTCAAGTAATAAAACAAAGGTTTTACCGGTTGTGGCCCGGTCCACCGAGTTTTTTTATTTTTTACTTAATGCATGAAATGCAAAGGCCTAATTAACAATGCAGGATGATGAAGATGCGGGGAGCGTCACAATGTGATGTGCAGGTTCTTACCTCTCGTCTTAGGCTCACAAGCATCTGCATCACATATGCAAGAATGAAACAAACTAACTATCCATCTAACTACGTATCTATCCACCTATCCTCGGGGAGCCAGAATATGATTTATTTATGAGTAATGTGGATTATTCATGTATTATAAACAGAAATTACATGTAGCTGATATTTTTCTCTACAACACATGAAAGATTCAAGATATTTCAACAATCAGATAGCCAAATTTTTCATAAGCAGCATACATTACTCATAGTGGAAAATATTCATAAAATAAAACGGAAAACATTCATACAAGAACTTAGGTTCAATGAGTTAGAACGGTCTCACAGTTAATGGACATAAAGCTGAAAATGAAATAGTTCCTCTTCAACAAATCCATAGCACAACATTTGAATATTCCACTAAGCTTTCTCCAATAGGAAAACTGTAATTTTCTATTGCAAAAGGAAATAGTTCTTCTTACAATATGTCTTCATTAGTCTCACTGGAAAAAAGCCCCACTTCCCTTCTAATTCTTTTACATTTATAAAAAAGGGTCAGACTGTTGGGCTTCCCAAAGTGACCTTTGGGCTTCCCAACCTCTCGTCTCCAAACGTTCTACTTTTCTTACACGTTTTACAAAATAGTTATAAATTACAATTATGACCGATCCTTCATGAGGAGGGGCCTGCTTGACTATCTAGAAACTTCTTCCAAGCTGCAGCTTCATTAGCGATGCATTCAAAAGCACAAGGCTCCAAAAACTGAATATTTATCTCAAATGTTTCAGCTTGATTCTTGATGGCCTCGACCCTGGATGTACTCAATCGGAGCTGATATTACAGAATTTGTACACTGACAGCTGGATGGTCTACTTCTCTTCTCAAGATCAGATCGTCCAAGGCTTTGATATCCTGTCCCTTAGCTTCTTCCTCCTGGAATCTCTTCTGCAATAGCTCAGCAAAGGCCTCATGATCTGGGAAAGCTTCCAGTCTCTCTTTAGCTTCTGTGTGGCACCGGTTGTATGTAATGAGAAGTCTCCTGAAAAACTCGGTGCATAATCCCTTTGTCTTTTTTACTTCCTTCTTGAAGTCTTCAGCGGTGTTGATAGCAAACTCCACTAGGGTATAGTCCCGCTTGAGGGCCTGTTGGTCTTTCGAAGGTAGATCCGCTGGGGTTTCTTCGCTGTTCTCTAAACTTGCCATTCTTGCAGTTAGGACCTCTAGAACGTCTTGGGATCTGTCCACAAAGTAGGATGCAGTTTCCAGGATCTCCTCCAATCGGCCGTCGATCTGCAGCACTCTACATCTTTCTTTTTCAATAGCAGTCTGCAGCTGCAGTATCTTGGTTTTCTGGGTCAATAAATGCTCCTTGAAAGGCTGGAGGTTAACCTGCTGTTCTTTTTCCATTTCCAAAGCAGTGGTCAAAGAAGAAATCTGCTCCTGATGTTCCTTTCTCAGTTCTTGAGTGTGCAGATCATTTGCCTGCAGGAGGATCTTCAGCTTCTCTTCTAGCTCCTCCACCTTTTCCAGTAGCTGTCCATTCTCACTCTTTAGATCTTGGCATTCCTTTTGCACTTTCTCTAGGGCCTCCTGTGCTGTTTCTTTGACTTGCATTTCCGCTTGGAGGGCCTGTATTTCAGCTCTTGAGGACTTCATTTCCCGTTGCACATATTCATATTTCCTTTTGAGCCTGTTGCTTTCTTCCCTCTCTTTTCTCAATGCATCTTTTAATTACGCAGAAGATTTATTGGATTGCTCCAATTATATCATTATCTTGGCTACATTATCCTCTGAATCTTGGATGAATGCAGACCCGGATCTGAGGGTAAATCTCGGATCCTGGTCAGTTCCTAACATAACAGCCGTATCTGTTATCATTTTACCAGGTAGACCTTCCGCCTCAACTTTCCTCTCCGTCCTCTTTATTATTCTTTTCGTTTCCCTATCATAATATACAGTGTTGAAATCGGGAATTTCGTTTCCCTTTTCCTGCACAAAGGGGACCATCTTAAGTATGGGGACCATGGATATGCTGGTAGCAGGTACTTGAGGAGTCTGAACCTCGTGGTTGTCCACTTCCTGAGCCTGCCCTGCTGCTGTTTCAGAAGCTGACTGCTGTGTCACCTTTATTCTTTCAGCTTCTTTCTTTTGGAGCTCCTCATCGAGCTTCCTCTTTGCTTCCTCTGTTTCTTTGGCTGCTTCCTTTGCTTTCTCTACTGCTTCATGAGCAGCTCTTTTTTCTTCTTCTGTATGCAGCCTTTCTGCAGCTTCTTTTGCTAACCTCTGGGCCTCTTCATTTCTCCTTTTGGCTTCTTCCTCAGCCTTAGCCTGTGCATCCCATTTCCCACCTATGGTAGTGATTTTCTTCTTAAATCTTCTCTTCAGTGCTGTCATGTTCGGGGCATTCCAGAAGACAGATTCTTCCCTATCGAAATGGTGGGTATACTCAAAATGCACCTTATTCTCTTTACAGTGCTCAGCTACTTTCCCGTGAGTATCATTTCTCCGGAAAGGCATCTCGCCAAAATGGAACTTCTCCAACTCCTCTATGAATTCAGCAGCTTGTTTCACCTTGGTGAATCTGTAGCTTCCTAGCTTGAATGGAAAAGGAGGGTAGGCAGTCTTCTTATGTTCGAACAGAAAACTACCTATTCCATCTATGAACACTTGTATGAATGCCTCCTTGTGGACTATGTAATCTGTTGCATATTTGGGCAGCAGTGAAGGTGTTCTTGATCCTCCAAACATCCGGAAGTACATGCCATTTTCAGTTAAGTAATAATCCGTGTATTCTTCTATTACTTGCATGGCTTCTTTCGACATACAGTCACACTCCTTTTGGAAAATGAGTGTGTACAGTGGCATAATGAAGTGCTCACAGACCTCTCTGTAATGGCTATGGTACTGGTGAGCCCACAATGGTCTATAAGCGGCATAAACAGGCATTCTTTCCCTGTCCTAGATGCACCTGAGACCAGGGAAAGGCTGGTTGCACAATATGCAGTTTATCAATATTGAACTCATATAGAATTCTGATCTTTTTCGGGACTCTCCCTCCAAGGCTAAGGTCAAGTAAGAAGAAACACTGCTGGATACCATGCTAGCCCAATTGAAAATTGTCCCTTGGGTGGCCACATGGAAAATGATGGGTATCCACTCTAGCTTGAAGAGTCTGCCATGAGCTCTCCCAAAGACCCTATTAAGCATCAGAGCTATAAATTTGTAGGGAGCCCTCAAGCTTCCCGTATCATACTCACTTGTCGACCTGTACCGGTAATGTTTTCCCTGCAATAGCATTCTCTTAAGGGTCTCTACCAGGTCCATTCTGATGCTATTCAGCAGGTCATCATATAAGAATACTTGGGCTTCTGGCAGGTGATAAGCCAAATCCACATATCCAAGGCTAAATGCAGCATAGCCCTGTCCCTCAACATTTCCCAGAATCATTGTGGTTGTATCTGCCCGGGGCAGAATCCAGCCAATTACCTCAGAGCATGGGAACAGCTCTGGCCTGGTGGCAACTTTCATGAGAGCATACTTCTCTATGTTAGCATAAATATATTCTTCTTCGAGGCCCATGTCGGGAACTTCCCTACGGGAAATTAATCTATATATTTCACCCTATTTGTACTCGGGTTCAACACCAGAAACACATTGAGTGTCTTCATATATGTATTCGGTCTTCGTGACAACCTCAACTTCTGGTTCTTCTTCGACCACAGGGGCCTTCTTGTACCTCTTGGACATGGTGGATTCAAATTCTTCCTGCCACATATAACATTGTAACATTGAGAAATTCAAGGTGCAGATATTTACATGATAGTGTGCAGCGTTTTACTTCTTCAATGCATATTATGAAAACAATTTGTTAGAGAGATAAATGTATGCATGGATAGCCTAAAATGGCCTAACTAATCTGAACTGTTACAACCAAAGTGCAGCATTTAATTACCTTGTTTATATCTAGCATGATGCAAATATTTCACATCTAGTAAAAAAAAAAAATTAGCAATATACGACTGTTGAATGATATTGAACCATTATATCAACCACATTCAAGATGACCAGGAAATCTACATCATTAGGCCACCCATTTTTTCTTTCTATGCATGCCATGGTCCTTTCGCTGCGCAGGAAAGACAAGGGACAAAGCCCAGGTGATTCTTTTACAACGGCACCTTACAACGGACTGCACGCTCAATCTAATGGTCAACAGACTAAATGCGAGGATACATCACTCTTTCCCCCATTGGCTCGAGTTCAAAACACAAACAACAGTGCGCGGCATGGCACAGTGAACAACCTGCTATTTGAAAGTGCGAGATTCTATGGCGCAAAAAAAACAAACCCCTGTGCATACTATGGCAGACAACTACATGTCGTGATAAACCTCCTCCCCTGACCCGGGTTCGAAACCGAGCACTAAAATGGTTTGCGCAGGACCGCATAGGTAAAATGGCTGGGGTTCGAAGATGCGCATGATATGAAAACCTCAACACAAAGGGGAAACCAACCAATGCTTACAGAAAAACCACATAACCTCCCCTTGTAGACCGATCATCACACACAGGGAAGCTTGGTGCAGGCGGCATAACGGCCGCCTGCACCAAACCCCCACCCACTATACGCAAAGGTGCACACCAATGGCCGCGGGCAGAAAAAATACAGTCGAGATTAAAAACCCCCCCACCTATATAGGTGCGACAAATAACAGAACAAAAACAAAGCCGGGGAAAACAAACTACCGCAACCAAAACTGACCGCATAAAACCTTATCAAATGTCTCAACGGAACGGGAGAAGGTGAGTAAAACCTACCTGGCATGGACGGCGAGTAAGGTGGGTCGATGGCAGTTCGATGCTTCCACAGCTGCCACCTAGATGTAGGTACGCCGACAGCGGGGACCTTCGCTACCTCAAGAGAATGACAGCTCGATGGCGACAGTGCTCAGCGAAAAAATAACAATAAAAAACAATACACCGTCCTCGTATATATATTTGATCGCACGTGCGAGGGGAAAATATCGAACATCGGCGAGCTTTCGTATCGGAGGCTGGAAGTAATCTCCCTTCCGCAACGGCGGATGGGAAAAATGTAGACCCAACCGCGGAGACCCGTGTGGCGGAAAAACAAAATCGAAAAATCGGACGTTGGAAGGTTTTCGAATCGGAGGATGAAAGCTCAAACTCTTCCACAACGGCGAAGAGTCAAAACAAAAATCCATCCGTGAAGCTCGAATCGGAAACAAAACGACTTTACGTCGGAAAGGCTAGCCATTTTCCCACCCGCAATGTCGGAACTTTAAAGCGTACCCCTGCCCGCAACGGTGGGTCCTAAGTCGGAATCATAAAACTTTTAGATCGGAGAGGTAAGAGTTTTAGCAGCCACAACTGCAGAGAAAAAGATAAAATTTCCAATGCCACAGCCGCCGAAGTAAAATAACGAAACCGGGAAAGATATCGAAGTCAAAACGAAAATCCATCTGCAACGGCGGAAGAAAAAGATGGTAAAAGGCTCCGATACAAAGCCAAAATACAGCCGAAACACATGAATCAGAAAGAAAGTGAAAACCCATCCGTAATGGCGGAAAATAAGTTACAATTGCCTCGATGCAGAACCAAACATGGCAGCCGACGGATCGAAAGGAAAGTCAAAGGCCAAAACGAAAGTTCCGTCCACAACGGCGGAAGACCAAACAGAAGATCCGTCCGCAACGGCGGAAGACCAAATGGAAAATCCATCCGCAACGGCGGAGAATCAAAACAAAACATGTTCCGATTCTTGCATGTTTTCAAATGCGCTTAAGGGCGGCGATAGAACTTGATCAAAAGTGGATTACTTAAGGCATCAGAGGAGAAATCAAAACAACGGGTAGCTCACTCCAGGCATGAGCAAAGCCTTTCTGAAAGTTTTTAGATCAATTTCAAGAAGAAAATCCAAATGATTCAAGCAAAGGAGGGTCCTAAATTTTTTTTAGAATTTTGGGAAATTGTTGCAGCTACAACAAGTTGACATTAGGATCGCAAAGGAAAATAATTTTATCGATTTAAGTGTTTGGTGATTTCAAAACCCAGACTCGTGCATGATGAGATCCATAGTATTTCATTTCCAAACATATACAGGGAACCTAGCTACATGAAAGACTTTCAAATGACGGTATACATGGAACCTAGCTACATTACAGAATCTCAAAGGACGGTATTATTGGTGCTGAAAGTTTTCATTAGTAGTGACATAATGCAACGAAGCATTAGGTCAACGAAGGCGGGTGTAATCATAGGACCCAAGTCCCTTCTACTCCTGAATAACGGTGTATTTCAGGACTTCGAATTGTAACTTTGGCTTCCATAAAAAATCACTGTAGATCCATTGTCCAATTATCCATGCATCAGAAATTTTGATCTATACTAACCAAAACCTAATCCATGCATCCATTTTTTTTAACAGAAAACAACTCTTCTAATATTTTCTTTTACAAAGCTGATAACCCATATGCGTTGGGGTGCTTGATAGCATATGCCTTCTCGTCATAGTTTCTCCAACAATGCAATGGTCAATTAAGAAAAACAACAATCAATTTTTTTTTTACAAAAAACAACTCTTCTAATATTTTCTTTTACCTTGATAACCCATATGCGTTGGGGGTGCTTGATAGCATATGCCTTCTCGTCATAGCTTCTCCAACAATGCAATGGTCAATTAAGAAAAACAACAATATAGGCTACTACCATTTCCCATTAGTTTGTCCATAATATAGCTAATACATTGGGTAGGATATTTCAAATTTTGGAAATCAGTCGCTCACATCTTAATAATCGAATGTTTTAAACTATTGTTATTAAATACATATTATCAATTGAATCATTTCATAATGGCAAGAAAAATTCTCTAAATACATATTATCAATAACACAACATTATCTCAATAAACAATATTATGCGGATAAGATATAAATACATGAATAAATACATATTATCAATAAAAAAACCTATAAAAAACCTAGATAAAAATATACTAAAATAAACAATAAAAACTTATCTATCAAAAAAACCCTTATCCTCAACCTTCAATATTGATAGGAAAAGGAAGATTGGTTTTAACCAGCTCCAAATATAAAAACAAATAATAGGGGAGAAAAACCAATCACAAATCAAACATGATAAAAGCAAATAACAAGGGAGAAAAACCAATCACAAATCAAACAGGAGAAAAGCAAATAACAGGGGAGAAAAACCAATCACAAATCGAATAGGAGAAAAGCAATAAGGAAAAGAATTCTTTTGAACTCTATAAGATCCAAATCTTAGGCTCTATCAAGTACCAAGAGGGATCCAATCTCCCGAGGTGAAAACCTCGTTGAGTGCAATACTTGAGAAGAGGTTTTCACCTCGGGAGATTGGATCCCTCTCAGCGCTTGATAGAGCCTAGGATTTGGATCTAGACTGGTTTCAGTCATGGGAGGTGACACAAAAATTGAGTTTGATCAACATTGTAAGGAACTGGTTAAGTTGAAAACACAGATAGAATTATGCGGATTATCTCAATGTAAGTACTAAATATTAAATATTGAAAAAATTGTTAAACTGAAAAATAGAGAATAATTTTGGATCCCTCTCTTGTTTCTCTCATAGCATCTTCCGCATGCAGATCTTCCATTTCTAGGTCAAACTCTACATAAAAAATGACTATCATTAACATATACGATGAAAATTTTGTATCAATATAATCTACACTGAAATCAATGTAGCTAATACTTACACTGAAATTTATACAATGATTAAACACTATAGAAATTTATGAAATGTTTATACACAATACACTGAAATTTATGCAATGTTTATACACAATACACTGAAATTTATGCAATATTTAAACTGAAAGTTTAAAATTCTTTGAACCCAATATTTAAAAACTATACACTTAAAATTCTTTATATTTTAAAAGAATTAGGTGACTTGGGAGGATTGATCCTTAAACCTTAAGGCTATTATCCCAACACCCTTACTAATACACTACGAGTAGGTTTTATTATTAATACAATGAAATCTATGACTAAATGAAAACCATACACTGAATTTTATGCAAATTTAAAATTCAATAAATAGTCAAAAGAAATTGGTGATTTGGGAGAGTTGAACCTTGAACCTCTTTCCCATTATCCCAACACCCTTACCACTAGAGCACAAGTAATTCTTATTAGTAATACATTGAAATCTATGACTATATAAAAACCCATACACTGATTTTTATGCAAATTTAAATTTCACTATATTTTTGAAAGAATTAAGTAAATTAGGAGGTTTGAACCTTGAACCTCATGCCCATTATCACAACACCCTTACCATTATACTACATGTAGTTCTTATTATTAGTTCTCTGAAATTTATTACTATAAACAACTTATGCTTTTAATTTAAATAAAAAAGAATTCAATTATATTTAAATTAAATTAAAATTAAAT
>LPNX010818639.1:761931-861527 GCA_001517045.1 Pseudotsuga menziesii
CGGCAATCTTCTCTTCTGTTAATAGTTGTGGTTTTGTTAGTTTTTTTGCTACACGTTTTATGGCACATGGATCTCTGTGCGAATTAGAGGAAAATGAGAAATATTGGCTTCTGCAATAGCATGGTTTTCATGTTGGAATATATATTTCAATATTTATTTATTTTAATAAATAAATATTGAAATATATATTAATATATAGGGTTTCAGTTTCAATAATTGGATTTGGGTTCAATTTCAGAACCTCTTCCTAAATAGTAAAATTATAATATCAATTTAAAAAACTTACCTATATGTTGCAAAGATATTCTATCTTTTTTCTTTGCGGCAATCTTCTCTTCTTAATGGTTATGGTTTTGTTACTTTTTTTGCTACAAGTTTTATGGCACATGGATCTCTGTGCGAATTGGAGGAAAATGAGAAATGTTGGCTTCTGCAATAACACGGTTTTCATGTTGGAATATATATTAATATATATTTCAATATTTATTTATTTTAATATATAAATTGAAATATATATTAATATATATTTATTTTGGTTTCAGTTTCAATAATTGGATTTGGTTTCAATTTCAGAACCTCTTCCTACATAGTAAAATTATAATATCAATTTAAAAAACTTAGTTGCGGAGATATTCTTTCTTTTTTCTTTGCCGCAGTCTTCTCTTTCTCTTTCTTTACACTTTCTTTGCCGCAATCTTTTGTTTGGGGCATATCTTCTCTTTTTTTTCTTTGCGGCAATCTTCTATTTCTATTTTCTTTGAGGAAGCCTTATGTTTGGGGCAGATCTTCTCTTTGCGGCAGATATTCCTCCTCTTGATAAATTCTTATGTATTTTTTTATTATCTATTGGTGTTTATATAGTAGTTGTTTCAAAACACACGTGGTTTTGTTTGTATTTTAATGAGCCAAACAAATTATTTACTTTTAATTAAAAGCCGACAAAATCTACACCATAAGTAAATAGAAGTAAATATGTTTAACCGACCTTTACATGAGGAAATTTACATAAAGTTACAACATCTCTCTCATAATTGGAAATCTTAAGTAAATAGAAGTAAAAATTTATAGTCGACATTTACATGAGGAATGTTATGTAACTTTATGTGACAAGATCTCCCCCATACTGGGCTCTAAAGCGCCTCTCGATGCAATGATATTATGATGTTCTAGGCTTTCTTGTACATTATTTATAGGTGGGAAATAGGTTAAAAAGATCAACCATAATAATTAAATAACAATTCCATTGATAGAATCAATCTCTATAATATTAAAAAATGCTTTTTATAATTAAAAAGGTTTATATGAATTATTATTAATAAGTGTATTAAACTTTAAAAAATAAACATGTTAAATAATATATATTAATAATAATGTAAAAAAAATCAATATAATATTATATTATATTATATAAATAAATAATAATAATAAATTAAAACAATATGAAATAGTTATAATTTAAAAGTCATTAAAATAAATAATTTTAAATTATATTTATATGTACATATATTAATTATAAATATTTTAATAAGAAAAATAATCTTTTTAAATGGTTTTTTAACAAAAATGTTCATTCTCTTATTAACATTTTATTATCTTTAATTAGATCATAACATTTGGTATCATTGTAGATGCTGAGAGGTGTAGAATAGATGATGAAAGGGTGTACTATTAAGGCACTCTTTACGTAAGGTCATCGGTTCAAAACATCGTGGGTGCTTAAAAAAATATTTGATACCAATGTAGACAATTATTGTTTCTCTTCTTCAAGTGAGTCACCTTACAATTTTTATTCCTATGTTTTTCCACGGAATTGTCAATGTATGAAATTTTTAGAGACAAACTAAGATCTTGAAATACACTTTTCCAAATTGTGGGTTTGGAAATGAAGTAATAGTGACATGAAAAATTATAAATTTTTATCACAAAATGTAGATGTAATAATCCAAATGTGATTGGGTGAATCCATGGAAATGGATGAATTTAGAAGATAAAGATCACATAAAGGTAACAAAAGAATTTTGTTTTGATATTTTTCAATAGTTAATAAATCTTAAATAAACTATACATATCAACTTCGAAATTAATATCAATGAAGAAATTCCTCGCCCTGAATATATCCTACAAGCCCAATTAAACTACTAGATTTTAGTATGATTGACTATTTGATTATGGAGCCCGCACGGGTGTGGCTTATTGGTGATTAGCTTTTTATGAAGTCATGTGTTGTAAAGGAGGCCACGAGTTCAAATCACACTCGATGTTACTCATGTCTCATGCTTGAGGGAATTTGTAGGGCACCTAGGGGTATAGTGGTAGCGAGAATGGATCCCAGCCTAGTGCCCAATTGTTGATACCCCTGGTCACTAGAAAAGAGCCATTTGAGGATATTGCAATTTCCCTAATAAAGAAATTAAATCACCCAAGTGTGCGTGTTAGCATCAATATTATATTCAACAATATGCTACTATTGAAATGTGCCTATCATTGATTCAATAAAAACATGAAAACTTTGGATGGAAAGAGTTGGTTAGCATGATGGAAAGTTTCTAACGCTCTCAATCCATACATGAATTGTTTGACCAAATTAAATGTCATCTTATCGAAAGATCACATACATTCATTTCTAAATCAATGAAATGTACTTTCATTTCAATTTACTTTCTCATTCTAGGGAATCCTCTTAGCGTGATAGATTAACATTATAATAAAACCATGTTAAATCACGAAACAATGTCATTGTGAGGGTTGATAAGAAGATTAGGTGTAACAAACCCAAAATTACCTACAAACCACAACATGTACTATGGTTTTCCACAAACATGTCTTTATTCTCATGGATGTGTGCTTGACACTCAAAATTCTTGCTTGTATTTAAATGTTTGTCACAAGAAATTTCTCTTAAAGTTATATGTAATTACTTCTTACCTTACATCTGTTGAGCTATGTGTTGTCATTGATGTCAAGGATATTGTTGTACTTGGTAATTCCATTGAAGTGTTAGTGTCAGTTTGAAGTAGTATAGGGAAAATATGTCAGCAATGCCAGTTTGAAGAAGTATATAAAGAATAAGTGTGCAAGACCCACCAAATTATGGAACTCCACTGTGAAAATCGCACCAGATCATAAGACTTCCAAAAGTGCATGACGATGAAAGAATAACAAGGGTGGTTAGCTTGATAAAGAAGAAAGGTAGAAGGGGTGTCACAAACATAAAGGAACCCCAAGTTGTGGAAACATTATTTGAGCAAGATCAGTATAAATAAGTGAGACATTGAAGTGTTTTAGTAAGCTTGAAAGCATAGATGAAGTAATACATTGAAATCACAACCTATACGGTCAGATGAGATGCTCAAGGGAATCAATGGTAGAATGAATTGAGCTAATGTGCAAGAGAACTAGACATGCTAAAATACGAGTAGTCATGCATTCGTGCAGATATACAAAGAGAATTTGTGTAGATCTATGTAAGGAGCATTTGCGAGGAGAACCCAAAGAGAATTTTAGAAAGGATCTTATGTATTGAAAGATACCATGAATGTTTGCACAAGGAAAGTTGGAAGTGTGAAGTTTAGTATGTTTAGTAGTTTGCGTAGAACAGAGAAAGTGTGATGAACTATGTCTTCAGCAATTTGCATAGTATAGAGAAAGTAGAGAAAATAATGTAGAGTTAATTGTTGAGGTATTCATCAACAATTTTATATATCGATGGTAGGAAGGGGTAAGGAGAGAGGATTAGTGTATTTCACAGGTTGGTTCCTAACAAATCAAGTTGGTTCTTAACTACACAAGTTGGTTCTTGCTGATATGATTTGATGCTCGTAGGAGGATTGGTGTCCTCACAAGTTGGGGCTTGCAAGGGTTTGGTGATCCTATCTGATTGGTGTCAACAAAACCAGTGAGTTTGGGCTCACATTTTTTTGGGAGATTGGTGTCTTCTAATATTACTTGTAATGAGAATATTATGTATGTATAAGATTTCATTATATACTCTTTGTGCAATGTTATTTGTATTAAATTGCTTATGATACATGCTTTATATGTTAATAAAAGATTGCATGACATAACAATTTCTTGAAAAAAAAAGTGTAGGATACAGATTCACCCCCTCGCCACTCATAGTATCACGTGGCGTCCAAAAATTGGTATGAGAGATGGACTCCTTCGTAAACAGTTTAATTACTAGAAGGAAGATCAATGTGCAATATATATTTTTGCACAGATATGGAGAGACAAGAACGTCTCTGCACAAACCAAGCATCAGTTTTTGATGGATCCAATTATGCATTATGGCGTATAATAATGGAGGTTTTCCTACATTCACTTGGAAATGATATTTGGATGGCACTTGTAAATGGTTACAAAGTTTGAGAGACTCCTCCAATTGATAATGTTGATAAGAAGCTATATGAGTGCAATGCTAGACAAAAAAATGTAATACTAAGTTGTCTAGCATATTCCGAATTTACAATGGTTATGTAGTGCAGCTCAACAAAAGTAATATGGGACAAGCTCCAAAGCATTTATAAAGGATATTTCATAGTGGAAAAGGAAAAAATACAAGTTTACATAGCTAAGTTTGAGAGCCTAAGAATGAAAAGACCAATTGATGATGTTGATAAGAAGCTATGTGAGTGCAATGCTAGAGAAAAAAATGTAATACTAAGTGGTCTAGCATATTCTGAATTTACAATGGTTATGTAGTGCAGCTCAAAAAAAGTAATATGGGACAAGATCCAAAGCATTTATAAAGGATATTTCGCAGTGAAAAAGGAAAAAATACAAGTTCACAGAGGTAAGTTTGAGATCCAAAGAATGAAAGAGGATGAGAACATTGCATCCTATTTTTTTCATTTAGATGCAATTGTTAACACCCTCAAAGGTCTTGGGGAAATAATTCCCGAAGAAGCAATAGTACAAAAGGTGTTAACATCTCTACCTGTGATATTTGAATCTAAAGTATCGGTTTTGGAAGATTGGAAGGACCTTGACATAGTAAAAATGGATGAGATCCATGGATTAGTTACTTCCTATGATATGAGAACTTAAAAGGAAAATCCTACAATAAGGAAAGCAACATTCAAAGGAATCCAAGTAGACAAAAGGTAACAAGAAATATTCCAACAAGAATGCTTCTGATGAGTCTGATATTGAAGAAACTTCAGAAAGGTCATGGAAAATATAAAGATAAGCTTCCTTTCAAATATTTTTAATATGGTAAGATAGGTCATTTTGCCTCTAAATGTCCCTATAAAGAGAATATAGATAGCGATGATGAGAAGAATCGTGAATAAAATAAAAAGTTGCGGAGAGTAAGAAGACCTGAAGATAAAAGGTTTGGAAAACAAAGGAAAAATATATACTCCAAAGAGGACAATTTTTCAATAGATGAAGATGAAAGTGATAATGATGAAAAAGAAGTGATCTTTATGGTGGTAGAAGAATAATGTGATAGTGAAAATTCTGAGGATGAATCAAGCATTGAAGTAGACTTTGAAGGAGAACTTATAAGTGCTTTAGAAGATTTGAAAACCTCAAGAAAAAAATAAGCACTTAAAGGACCAATTGTTGAAGTATGTATAACATGTAGAAAAAGTCAAAATACTAGAATGAGATTTGGCTGGAAAGTTAAAAGAAAAAGAAACAAAACGTGAGGAACTAGAGAAGGAAATTATTTTCTTAAAGAAGGAACTACAAAAGGTAAGAAACTACTTGTAATATCAACAAACATTTGGAAAAATATCTAAGGTGTTGGATGAAATCATCAGTAGTCAGAGATCAAGTTTAGACAAGTTTGGATTGGGATAGGAATTAGACAACAAAGGTAAATAATTCTAGTCCAATTACACCTAACCATGAAGCAGTTTCACGGAGCTTTGCAGATGCACTTAAGAGTCATGTCAAAGAGAAAGACAATAGAAAGAGTGACCAATAGTCTTCCCATGTCAACAAAGAAGTTGTACAATCCATAAATATTCTCATTGTTAGGTATCAAACTATATTTCTAGGGAATTGGGTGTTATAAACATATGATAGAATATAAAGGAAAACTTATAATCCTAGAAAGGGAGAAATGAGACAATATGCAATTAGGAAAACAAGACAATTTTATGGAAATAGTTGTGTGGAAAAAAAAACTATAATAGACTATTAGAAGATACAAGGGAAGTGGAAACATAGTAAAACATAATTCAAAGTTCAACTCAAGCCCTATATGTAGATAAATGACGACCTCCAGTATAATTTACACAAAAGTAGTATGGATGATAAGGATAAATTTTGTAACCAATGAAGGAAGTGGATTGGGTAAAGTTGAAAGGGAGTGTGATAAAGATTGAAGTAAATCACAGTAAATTCAAAATCTAGGCAAAAATTATCAAGCATCAATATATAAAGTGGGTGTTCAAGTAATCCATTAACACTAACTTGGACTACATGATTGCATCATACTTCAAAATAATATTCAGAGAAACAACAAATTATGAATCACATTTAGAACATCGTTTGTGCACACTGGAAGTTTGGTGGACTACATACATATATTATATTCAAAAAGTTCCCATTACAAATTTATGAGATACATATATTCAAGAGCATGCCAAAAGATATTTCTAGTGCAAAAAGAAATATATACATCAATATTTTTCATGGGTAAGACCTACAAAATGTGATTCTCAAATTACAAAATGAAAAAGGAGGAGAATTTGTGCAAACGTAACTCATCAGTTTTCTGTGATGACAAGAACAAATCTGTATCAGGAAGGTGTGTCCACTCCTCCAAATATGTGTAATGTCCCCATTTTAAAACAATTGCATAGTGGGAAAATTCCATCAATCCTACTAGTTCCCTAGGTTGGGTGGAATCATTGGGAAGTTAATAAGGGAGCTAATAAATGATGTTTAGAAATTAGAAGGAATAAAATATTTATTTAATAAGGTCAATTAAATGAATGCAAGTGAAGAATGAAATTTCTAGGAAAAATGGAGACATATGGAGACTATGGGGCCTAATCAAGTTAGAATTCATATGTTAAATGGAATCCACCTCTTGCAATCTCAAATATATAGAAAGCGTAATGTTTTTGATGTATTATAAGGTCAATATACTTATCCATATAATTCATAGGTATAATTTGGGATGAAGTGTAACTTACATGAGCAAGGAACATCCAAATGGGTAGTTTCAAGGACACTTGGCTAGATTCCCCTTACACTTATGACATCTATGACACCAATGATGGAGATTCTGTGATAGTTATGACACAATTCAGATATGAAGGCTGACATCTGACATATCTAACATATCAAGTCAAAATAGAGCATCCAATAGACCTCTCATGTGATCTGGAGAATCCCAATGGGTTCCTACTTAATTTGGGAGAAGATGGAAGGTGAAGAGAGAGGCCACATGACATAGCATGAGAAGCCACACCAATTCGACTTGGATTTGGTTTATGGATGTATTTTGAATTTGAGGATACCATTAATGTTTATAAAATACAGGGAGCATCCATGAGAAGGATCTTTTTGATCAATTGTGAAATTTGTTGTTGTGAAGAGAGAGAGCTAGTGAGTGACTAGTTCATGCTTGAGCCGATTTCGAGGGTGAAAGATTCCCATCCTAATTGGTAATTGGAGAGGCCACTTAGTTATTTCAAGTAGATTAAATGGAGTTATAATATACAGGTGCGGCTATAGTAGCTCATGGACACTTCAGGATTTAGCTCATTCCCCCTCCCATCTCACATTCTTTCACCATATTTCAGCCAAGTGGAGTGAGGCGCACTTGGTGAGCCATTTATATTTTTTAGGGAGATACTATTGCTCCATAATTTTGTATTCTGATGTGAATAGTATGCTCTCTCTATTTAGAAATTTATCAGGTCGAAAGAACACGAGATTTTATGTATCATTGATCAATAATAAAGAAACAGTGCCATTTGAGATTTTTGGTGTAAGCTATTGATTATTCATGCATGAATGGAATTTCATGGAAGAATATTTAAGGTTTAACATTCATTAAATTATATTTTTTTCCATTGGTTCGAATTCCATAACCATTAGATTAAATTGCATCTCATTTCCCCAAGGGTTCAAAACTAGTTTTTATATATCTTATTGAAGGAAGTGATAATAATAATGGAAGATCAATTGGTTCAGCATATGAGTCCATGTTTATGTCCTATACAAATACTCTACCTCAATTTTATAATTCTAGTGGGTTTATTTAAATTTGGGATGCCATTCCGACAATTACCCAGGGGGGATTTGACCCCAAAAATTGCTAATAAAATCATCTATCTTGTTCATAATTTAGTATAAAATCATCTATATGAAACTTATAAGACCTTTGTTTGAATAAATGATACAAAATATACTATTCATGTCCTAACAGATAACAAAAGGATTTGAATTGATGGCCGGTAAAATGGGAAGCAAAGGGATAATGGGAGATAGTGGTAGTTCAAAATAATTAGAAAAGAAGACAATGGGTGAGAACATTTTCTCACAAAAAAGACCTCATAATAGACCCCATGAATTACATTTCAAACCAAGGCCTACTACACCTAAATTTATTAATCCCAAAGAAGATACTAACATTCAATTTGAAATTGATACAATAACAAAAGATTGGGCTAAATTGGATGAAGAGTGTAGGAGGAGTATAGCCTTTGAACATTACTTCACTATGGAAAACAAATTCATAAATAATGAGGGAAATAAGTCTCTGTACCAAAATAAATAATTGAATTTTGACATAGGTAAAGTGCCACTTCCTATTTTGATGGTTCATCTCAAAGCTCTGCTAACACTTGGGTGCAGAAATTGGATGTGTATTTCTAGTTGAATCCAATGGTGGAAGAACATGCTTTAAAAGTAGCTATTTTGCACTTGTAAGGATATGCGAATGAATGGTGGTTCCATGTCACAACACAATGCAATGCAACACCTAGATTCCAAAGTTGTAAGTCACCATAGGTAACTATAATTTTGTTGATAGTTTTTATGTGGTTGATGTTGCTGATAGTAATATATTCTTGGTAGTGAAATGTATGTATTCTATAGGAGAGCATTCATTAAATTATCAAATTCCTGAAATGAAATTTCAAGATTCAACAGGTGCATTAATGGTTGTGAGAGGGAAGCACACTTACCAAAAACAAGTAGTAAATTGAAAAAGTATGATATCTATATTGAGGAATGGTGATGTATAATGGAATGCTGAATGTTATGTCACTTCTCCCAAGACAAAAATCAGAGTTTATAAACACCCAAAAGAGATAGAGACACTTCTGCACAAATATGAAAAAAATTTCAGAGATCCTCCACATGGTAGACCACCTGATAGGGGGGTTGAGCATAACATTGTTTTGGAGGAGGACACTTCACCCATTCAGATACCACCTTATAGACATCCCAAGAAATTCAGATATGAGATTCATAATTCCATTCAAGAACTCTTAGAGTTGGGACTCATTAGACCAAGCTCTAGCCCGTATGCTTCTTCAGTAGTATTGGTAAAGAAAAAATATGGAACTTTAAGGATGTGTATAGAATTTAGAGATTTAAACAAGAAGACCAAAAAGAATAGATATCCTAATCATAGGATTGATGATCTCATGGATGAGCTATTTGGAGCTAATTACTTTTCCAATATTGACCTTAGATATGGTTATCACCAAATCCGGATGAAGGAGGAAGATGTGCAAAATACTGCTTTTCGATGTCATTATGGTCACTTTGAGTTTCTTGTTATGCCATTTGGGTTGACTAATGCTCCAGACACATTTCAAGAATGTATGAATATAATATTATGAAAGCATCTTAGAAGGTTTTTTTTAGTCTTCTTTGATGATATTCTCATTTACAGTAAAACTTGGGAAGAGCACTTGCAACACCTAGAGGTGGTGTTGAAAACTTTGCAAGAACAATCTTTGTATGGTAAGATGCCTAAATGTGAATTTGGGATGAAAGAACTATTATATCTTGGGAACATTATTGTGCAATATGGATTGAGAGTGCAAACATAAAATATGAGGGCCATCTTAGAATGGTCATCACCAAAAAACATCACAGAATTAAGAGGTTTCATTGGAATATGTACATACTACAAGAAGTTTGTGAAAGGATTCTCCAAGATGACTTCTCCACTCACTAAATTGAATAAGAAGGATGCTTTCAAGTGGAATGAATAGTATTAAAAGGCATTCCAAAAGATGAAATAGGTAATGAGTAGTTGTCCCATACTTGCATTACCTAATTTTTCTAAGCCTTTTGTTGTTGAATGTGATGCCTCAAGTGGAGGAGTAGGGGTTGTCCTAAAGAAAGGCCAACACCCTATAGCCTTTGAGAGCAGAAAGTTGCAGCCTCATGAAAATATTTAATCCATATATACACTTACATTTTATGATATGTTATTTGGTGATAGTAGAGCTCCAAAAGCTAAATATTGGGTGGAAGAAAGCCAAGAAATTTTAAAGCTTTTAAAAGACAATTTGCAGGTTGCCCAAATTCAGCAAAAAAAATATGCAGATAAACACAGAGAGGAAAGGAATTTTTAGGTTGATGATTTAGTTTATTTAAGTTTGCATCCATACCAAAAATAATCTCTAAAAAATAATGGAGAAGAAAAGTTAAAGCCAAGATACTATGGGCCCTACAAGGTGATCCAGAAAATTGGAGAAGTAGCATATGAGTTGGAACTTCCGCAAGGGACTAAAATTCATAATGTATTTCATGTTTCTTGTCTCAAGAAAGATATTGGTTGGAAAATTGTAATTTAATATACACTCCCTCATTTGGATTATGAAGTACATCT
This sequence comes from Pseudotsuga menziesii, assembly GCA_001517045.1. Lineage (NCBI taxonomy): Eukaryota > Viridiplantae > Streptophyta > Pinopsida > Pinales > Pinaceae > Pseudotsuga > Pseudotsuga menziesii. Next base: position 772,748 of record LPNX010818639.1, read on the forward strand.
CACACTTATTCCGGAAAATATTTTGAAGACAAGGGAGAGAAGATTGAGGAGCAGGACAATCAAAGAAGACTTGGTGCAATGGAAGGATCTATCGAGTGAAGATGCCACATGGGAAGAGGAGAATTTTTTGCAGAATCCAAATCTGAAATATTGGGTTGGGAGGACTTTAATGTCCCCGTTTTAAAACAATTGAATAGTGGGAAAATTCCATGAATCCTATTAGTTCCCTAGGTTGGGTTGAATCATTGGGAAGTTAATAAGGGGGATAATAAATGATGTTTAGAAATTAGAATAAATAAAATATTTATTTAATAAGGTCAATTAAATGAATTCAATTGAAGAATGAAATGGTTAGAAAAAATGGAGACATATGGACACTATGGGGCACACTCAAGCTAGAATTCCTATGTTAAATGGCATCCACCTCTTGCAATCTCAAATCTATGGAAATCCTAATGTTTTGGACGGATTATAAGGTAAATATAATTTTCCATATACTTCATAGGTAGAATTTGGGATGAAGTGTAACTTACATGAGCAAGGAAGAGCCAAATGGGGAGTTTCATGGACACTTGGCTAGATTTCCCTTACACTTATGACATCTATGACACCAATGATGGAGATTCTATGACAGTTATGACAAAATTCAGATATGAAGGATGAAATCTGACATATCTGACATATCAGGTCGATATAGATCATCCAATATATCTCTCATGTGATTTGGAGAATCCTAATGGGATCCTACTCAATTTGGGAGAAGATGGAAGGTGAAGAGAGAGGCCACATGGCAAAGCATGAGAAACCACACCAATTCGACTTGGATTTGGTTTACTGATGTATTTGGAAGCTGAGGAGACCATTAATGTTTATAAAATGCATGGATCATCCATGAGAAGGATATTTTTGATCATTTGTGAAATTTGTTGTTGTGAAGAGAGAGAGCTAGTGAGTGAATAGTTCATGTTTGAGCCAATTTCGAGGGCAAAAGATTCCCATCCTAATTGGTGATTGGAGAGGACACTCATGTATTTCAAGGAGATTAAATGGATTTATAATATATATTTTCATATATATAATCTCGTGGACACTTCAGGATTCAGCTCATTCCCCTCCCATATCACATTATTTCACCATATTTCAGCCCGATGGAGTGAGGCACACTTGGTGAGCCATTTATCTTTTTGAGGGAACTCCTCTTGCTCCAGAATTTTGTATTCTGATGTAAATAATATTATATATCTGTTCATAAATTTATCATGTCTAAATTCCAATATATTTTATGTATTATTGATTAGTAATAAAGAAACAGTGCCATTTCCCACTTCTTTCTTGCAAACTCTTATAATATTGGTAGATTTGAATGGCTGTGTAAACTATTAATTGTTAATGCATAAATAGAATGTCACTGAATAATATTTGAGGTTTCATATTCATTAAATTATATTTTTTTTCCATTGGGTCAAATTACATAACCATTGGATTAAATTGCATCTCATTTCCCCAAGGGTTCAAAACTGGTTTTTATATATCTAATTGAACGAAGTGATAATAACCATGGGAGTTCAATTGGTTCAGAATATGAGTCCCTGTTGATGTCATATGCACATCCCTTTCCTCAATTTTAGAATTTGAGTGGGTTTTTGTACATTTGGGAGGCCATTCGAGCAATTACCCAGGGGGGGATTTGAGCCCCAAAATTGCTAATAAAATCATCCATCTTGTTCAGAATTTAGTACAAACTTGCATAAGTGATTGGAGGGACATAATACATACATGAAAATAATAATTAAGTTATTATATCATTCATAAACCTTATTTGAATATTTGGGAGAAATTGGGCCAATTTGGAGACCAAGACACTAAGACTAGTCAAGAGCAAAAATTGTGAAAAATTGGAAAATTGGGCATTTTAGTAAAAATTTAAAAAAGGGACATTACAGTATGCATTTCACTAAATTATCTGATCCTAATTCAAATATTTGATAATTTATTGGTTTTTTATCTCCAACTACTCAACATGGTTCTTCAGGAGTGAGATCACTTCCTCATGTATTGTATTCACCTGCACCTATGCATACCACTCCTTGACATCGTCCTTCTTGATAACCGATGCCCATTTATCCAGGTATTTCTTAATTTTGATAAATTCTATTCATTTTACATCAAAATTCATCAAAATATTCTCTGTATAAGATTCATCTTCTAGTTTGGAAATCATAACAAGCCATGATTTGAATTGCCTAATGGTTTGAGGAATAGTTAATGATAAAATGAATAGGATAATTGGCCACCAAGAACAACAGTAGATGAACTTAATGGATTTCAAATGTAATTAGTAAATTTGGTAAAATTCATGGAGGGATTTCAAATAGGATAATTGCGTGAGAGACCTGAAAGGACAAAAAAGGGAGACCAAATTGAATGCTCCTTGTGGTTGAATTGATGATATGTTCTCTATATTATTAAAGGCCAAAGTATGCTAGCATGTACCATATGTAGTTTGCACAAATTGGTAGATATTTCAAATGCATCAATTCATTACAAATCTTGGTGTTGGATGGATACCATAGGGTATTCACCTTGTTGAGCAATATCTTATCACATTCATTCATAAAGGGGGGGTTTTAATTGTGAAAAATAAGGTCAATATATTGTAGGTATTAGGGGGCAACAAATAGGGTATGGTGGGTTTATAGGTATTTGGGTTATAAAAAGGAGTTTCTATTAAAATTAAGGAATATATCATAAAAATAAGGTTTTTTTAATTGGAAATATGTATTTGGAGGGGTGCTCAACAAAATGATTTTTGTAAGTAATTATCAATATCTAGTGAAATTAGGGGTATTCTTTAATATCCCATGAATGAAGGTGCTATGAAATGGTTTCACTAAGTGGAGACCCTGTGATTGATACATGTGTGAAAATGTGAGAAACTAGTTTGACGTAGAAAGAAAGAATGGTGAATTCAACACAGTATATTCGCAACATAAGCATAAAATCAGGGGAAGTACCTGCAACTACACAGGTGGTATGGTATTTGTGGAACGATTGATCTAAAGATGCTATGAAGCTCGAGGAATACACAAGAACATAAAAAAGGATAAAATGACACTAACACAAGAGGGGATACATATTTGCAGATAATTGAATACTCCCTTTTCATTGATGTCAAAGGGGGAGAGAGTATCAAGAAAACTTGTAAACAATATTGCGCAATACAAAACTTGAATTAAAAATATAGCACGCAAAGGAAGCACAACTTTACTTAACGTTGACATGATCAATGCCAAACATGGAGTTTTTTAGCTATGTGTTGTCATTTATGTCAAATATATTGTTGTACTTGGTAATTTCATTGAATTATTAGTGCCACTTTGAAGAAGTATATAGAAAATATGTGCCCAATTCCAGTTTAAAAAAGTATATAAAGAATATGTGCACAAGACACACCAAGTTATGGTACTCTATTGCACAAATTTTCATGTCCCAAATTTTTCATTGGGTCACAATGGCCTAATAACATTTTCCATATTCATGAGAGTTTGTCAAATTGATGCTAAGGGTCAAATAATTGCCAAGGAGGAAAATTACTAGTTTCCTAGGTTGGGGGTGAAAGCTTTGGGATTTGGAATAAGGGGGAAAATAAATGATGTTTGAACATTAAAATGGCATAAATATTTAATAAACGAGCTAAATAAATAAATACAATGGAAAATAAAAGTGACAATTGATTATGAATACACATGGAGAATGTGGGACCCACACAAGCTATATTTTCTATGCCATATGGAATCCTCCTCTTGTAATTTCAAATCCATAAGAAGAAAAAGGGTATTGCGATGAGTTGGAAGGCCAATATACTTGGAATGAATCAATTCAGGTCAAATTGGAGTGGAAGAGTAACTCCCATGGAAGTGGAAGAGGAATTTTGGAGCTAGTGAGACACTTGGACTAGATTCCCTAGCTCTATGACAACAATGATGAAGATGATATGACACCTATGACAGAAATCAGATATGAAGGATGACATATGACATATCTTACATGTCAGGTTTAATTAGAGAATCTAATAGGGTGCTCATGTGAGCTGGGGAAGCTCAGTGGGTTCCTACTCAAATTGGGGGAAGATGGAAGGCTAGGAAATGGAGGACACATGGAAACTATTGAGCCCACACCCAAATTCGAATTGGATTGAGTTTGTGGATGGATTTTTAACATTAGAAGGATAAGTATGATTATAAAATACATGAATCAACCAAGAGAAGGGATTTTTTTCATTTGAGAAATTGTCATTTGTGAATTGTGAGAGCTAGTGGATGACTAGTTTTCTTCCCTTAGACAATTTTGAGGGTGAAAGATTACCAACCAAGTTGGTGTTTGGAGATGCCACTCAGGTCTTTCATGAAGATTTAATGGAGTTTTATTTACAGGTGTAATCTACAGGGAAGCTCGTGGTTCCTTCTATTGCATCACTTTCTCCCAACCATTTCCAGTTTTTATGGCATATTCTTTCTCATGGAGGGATTGCGCTTTGGGTGAGCTATTGATATCTTTGAGGAATATTATAATGCCCCATTATCTTTGGGGAATATTATCATGTTACTAGTATAAATATAGTCTTCTGCATGCGTGTTTAAAGATAAATGTGTATTTGAAGGTTACTGTGACAAGATAGATCCCTCTCTAACTACCTTGGCTAGAAGGAAGTCTAAATCTGGTTTGAAATGGTTACCCCTGTGAATTCCTAGAGAAACCATAGGAAAATTACAGGGTGCTAACATCTTGGCGCCATTGTTGAGGAACGGATGAGAAAATAAGCCTTGGGAAAATACGACACTGCTCAGTTCTACGACCTGGTTGAGAAGTCGGTCCTAGACACATTTTTGGTTGTATATTCTCTAGTGAATCCACTCAAGGCCTTTAAAGGTGGCTCCACTAGGAACACTGACCACCTAGAAGCTGCAAATATTTTCAGAGTTCCTATGGAGACTCCATCTGTAAAGAATCCAGTATTCATAATTTTCCATGGCAACCCCACCATCAAAGGGTTGTAAATCTCAAAGAGTTGATTCAGTTTCTTCATTATCAAGATGAGTTCTATTTCTGCAAGGTATGCCCCTATGAACCATGCTCACATTCTCGTCTTTCCAAACTGAAAACCTAATGTAGATTGGAAAACATGTCTTCCGAAATTCAAAAATTAGAAGAATGATGATGATACCCTTCATCTGGTTAGATTTCATATGCATATAGGTAAGCTGGGGGTGGAATTGCATGAGGATTCTTTAATGAAAATTTTCATCGTCAGTTTGGAAGGAAATACATGGTCATGGTATGAAAGATTACCATCAGAGAGTTTATATTCCCTCAAATACTTTCATACAATATTTCATGCACATTTTCAAGATCAATACCCTTCCTTGCTTCTAGTTCAAGAGTTTTTCCTACACGTTAAAGGTTTCATTGAAAATTTGGCAAACTTGTATGGAAATGATGATATTATGGATGAATAACTATTAGAAATGTTACAGGAGAACCCACTTCAGAAAAAATAAATACAAACTAGATATCGTAACATTCAAGAAAATTCCCATCAATTGATAGTACCTTCCTTAACTGAAAAACACATGAGGCAAAACTCTGATTCAACCAATTACTTTTCTTTTGCTGAGGTTGATGATAATTTGCAATAGTCTTGTAAATATTTCGGTGACCAAGAAAGAAGTTGGGACTGTCAATCAAATCCTTCCTTGTCTCATTCAACTTCTGAAGTTTTGTTACTAGAAGAGGTTACTCAGTTCAAATCAGAAAATATCCTTTTACAACAAAAATCTCTTGAAAGTTTCAATACTTATGGGATTGATTACATAGAAAATATTAGTCCTGTAGTCCTTTCACATATTTATTTTTCTGAAAAATGAAACCAGCATGCCGAAAATTATGTTAATGATGTTTTTAAAAAGGATTTCAGCATGCCTACATATGATGAATATGAGGATGACTCGAAGGACCAACAGTCAGATATAATAGATGGTATATCTCCTCATGTTCTTTAAATTCAGAATCTCTATGCTAAAAAGAGTACATTGCACCTGATTTTCTTGAAAAAAATGAGGATCCTAAATGGGATTTTTCTTCTTGTTCCTCCAATTCAGAGTTATTATGGAAAGAATAGTTTATTTCACTTGACTTTATTGAGTATATTCCCTGTGAAATGTGTGAAAAAAGTTAGGTTTCAAATTCTGAAATTTTGGATGAAGAAAGTAAGGCCTCATGTGTAGAGTGTCAAGAACACATTTTTCAAGGTCCCTTTGAAGATCAGTTGGACAGTGGGTAGGTGGAATTACATATTGAGTAGCTATGTTGGGACAAACAAATGACAGAAATTTCTGGAGATTGCCAAGGATTTTATGATCCAGTGGCTGATTATATGGAGCATCCTCCTCATGACAAGCCTATAACAGAAAATTTTGCAGGTTTTCATGACCCAGTGGAAGAATGCATGGGGAAGTTGTTTAGTGGTAATAGATGCTTATGGCTTTATAATAAATATCAATTTTTTCATCGTAACCATTTTCCATTACGTCCTTCATTTATGGTCGATCATGATGAAGGAGCTCAATCATTGGATCAACTGCTTGATTGGCTTCATTAGAAGTCAAAAGTTACTTGATTGAGAATTGTTGTTTAGTAGGTAGGGTAGGAGTGTGTAAATAAGCTTGACACGATGAGCATTTATTTTCTTGTAGTTTTAGTTTGATTTCAGTGGAATTTTAGTTCAAGTTTAGTTTCAAATTTGGATTTGTAGAGTGAAGGTGGTTACAGTATGAATTGAATAGGTTGAGTATTTTAGAGAAATACTGGGAGCAGCCCAATGGATAAGGCATATGGCCCATGGATTTTTTTGCTACCTCACAGGGAGGATAGCATCCCCGAGTTGGAGCTGCTATTAGCACTTGTGCTAAATTTTATTCTTGCATAAGTGGGTTTTCTTGATTCGGAGGGTTTACAACAAAAAATGATTTTGTTGGTCATTTGGGAAAAAAGAAAGAAATCTTGATAAATTAAAAGGATTTTACTCATTTTTAAAATAAAATATGAAAATTGGTTTTATATCTAACTTCGGCCTTGTAGTCGAATTTTTATGTTTTTTTGCCATTGTTTATTATTTTATTAACCTGGCTAATGAGGTATGTATTAAAATATGGCCACATAGGGCCATGCACCTACCACATCAACAACAACACAAGTCAGCAATCCATCAAAGACAAAGCGCCCAACTCACAAGGAGTATTATCCTTTATTTGTTCCTTAATACATATGCAGACTAGCGGGGTATATAAACAATGAAAACACATTTCACCTTATGCATGTCAGATATTACTCAAGAGACTTGCAAACATAATAAAGGATTAACGGTGTAGATCAGACCACTTTCCATCCAACGCTCCAGAACCTGTTTCTCCCCATCAAAGAGAAAGCAAGTTAACGTTTTGAAACCATTGTGACGTGGTGTTAATACCGCTCACAAAATCAATGGCTCAGATGTTGTTAATCTCAATCGACGGTCCAAATCAATATTGTAGTGGTAAATTGCATGAGGTTTAATTTGTGAAGTCTCAGCAAAATTTTGTATGATGCACATCAAAACATGTTTTTTCGTGAAATGAGGGTTTAGTCCTTACCTTTCGTGACCTAGTTTTTCCAAACCAAGAGGAATTTTTAGAAATTGAGAGAGGTTTTTATTCAAAACATGCTCATCTACAATAACCTCTCTCATTTTTTACATAGTCATCAACTTCAAAAGCAGTTTCTGCTCAGATAGAGGGGAATATGGCCAAATTGAAAAATGGTTTTTGTCAGGATCATGGTTAGTTAAAGAAAACTCTCCCACTTTTTACACAAGTGTCACCATTTGGGACATGGAGAGGGATATCTGATACCTATTTTCAGCAATCCATCTCTTGGAAAGGGGTGAAATGGTGAAGAGTTGGGAGTCCACGAGGCAAAAATGCATGAGGTGATTTAATTTACAGATTAGCGAAATGGTGCTAAATATTATATGAGGTGGATGGTCCTATTGGAAATTGAAATGCATCCGACAGCCCATGTTCATTGCGCAGTAAAAACTTGCACATGAAAACAAAGGTTTGAAGATCGACGAAATCTATCACAAGCATGCAAATCTAAAGAGCACGTGTCCACCCAGTATGAATTGTCAAAGAGATCAACGGTTAAAAAGGTTTTCACTTGTGGAAATTTATCTTGGTTTAATTTATGAGAATTGGGTGAAATTTCATAAAGAGTGCAAGTTCTAACCTTGTTTTCTAAAATGACTATTTTAATCATTAACTTCCATGACCTTTTTTTGCCAAACAAAATTGATTTTTGCAAAAAAAAAGGAGGTTTTTCTTAAGAAAATGCTCATATACAATAACCTCTATTTGTTTCTTCACAGGTACTATGATTTGGGATAATCGAATCCATCTTCAGAGGGATATTTTCTAGAAATTCGAAATCCCGTGTGAGTCATCGAATTCAAAGGAAAATTATGAATATATGGAGAGGAATATGGCCAAACGGAAACATGGGTTGTGTCAGTAACATTGTTAGTTTAAAAAACCTCTCTCAATTTTTGCACAGGTGTCACCATTTGAGATATGCAGGTGGATCTCTGAGACCTATTTTCAGTAATCCGTCTCCTGGAAAGGGGTGAAATGGTGAATATTTGGGGGCGGCAGTATCAAAATGAATGCTTGTAATGATATAAGGATCCTTCACCTCTACTTTTTATGACGATTCCTGATCTGAGTCAACACGAGACTATTGGAGGTGCCCTGAAACATCACTTTTAACTAGTGAGCTGGAGCCCAAATGCCACATTTCCGCTTTGATACAGCATGCATGTGATTCCTTATTTCTTGTTTTCTATGGAAATCATAGCTAATATTCATTATCAAATTTTGTTAGGATTCAACATGATGGCTTGGGTTAATCCCATTTTGTAAACGAATTTGATACCCTATTTCAGGATGTATCCCAGGAGTAGTTCACATTATAAATAGAACCTCCTCAAAGGAGGACAGAGGTTGGACTGATTTTCATTTTTGAGGCCTCAGTGCTGGTTTTTGTAGCTCTGTAATATTTTTGGGAGCAGTAATGAATATATTTCTCTATGGTCATGAGATTAATCATGGTGCTTGTATTTAGTGCGTGTTTTGTCTCTTTATTTAATTTTCATGTGTGTTATTATGCCAATACATTTCAATATTAGTATGCAGGAATCTGCTCTCCGTTAAGCGCTCCTACATCAGAAATTGTGTTTGTGATGTGACTATAATAGATTTGACAGAATTCATCCATCGATAGGTGCTTTGTTTCAGCTGTTTCCCTATGGCATATTCTGCTAAAGGTGTTGCAAGGGATTCATCCATCAATAGGTGCCCCTTTCTATGTTGGGGTTTTTTGTTTCCTCTCACCAACACTTAAAGACATTTCTCTAAATGTTGCACTTACTTTGCCTCATATTGCCAAAGATAAAACAACTGTTCATTGCATGTTGTAATAGCCTTAAACGTTTCAGGTTGTGACTCCATTGCCCAATGTTTTTTATTTTGTTTGTCTTTTCAACCTGCTTTATTTTGTAACAGTCTTGTTACTAGCAGAAATCTAGTCTTTTGCATGCGCGTTTAAAGATAAATGTGTATGTGAAGGTTACTATGACAAGAGAGATCCCTCTCTTATTTCCTTGGCTAGAAGGTAGTCTAAAGCGGGTTTGAAATGGTTACCCCTATGAATTCCTACAACAACCATAGGAAAATTACAGAGTGCTACTGATTCACCCACCCTCTCAATATCACATGGTGTCCAATAACATTTAGGTTATATCTATTCTAATAATGTTGTATTGTATATTTGATCATAGAGTTTTAAGGTTTTTTCCATTAATATTGCTTGCATTGACGCTTATGAATATATACCTTATATCTTATGAGGCATTGCAAATTTTTTACAGAAGAGAAGCTCATTAGTGATTGCAAGAAGAATCTTGAAACATAATTTGAAATGAAAGACTTTGGTATGATGCATTATTTTATGGTTCTCGAAGTATGGCAGTTTTTGGATGAGATTTTCCTAAATCAAGGAAAATATTTTGTTGATATCCTAAAGATATTTTGGATTATGGATTGCAAAGCAATGAAAATTGCGATGGTGACAAACTTGAAGATAATGAATCATGATTCCTAAAAAACAATAGATGTTACACTGTATAGATAGATTATTGGCTCACTCATGTATCTGACAAATACAAGACCAAATATATGTTTTGATGTGAACACCTTGAATCAGTATATGGTGGATCCATGACATGTACACTTAGTTGGAACAAAACATGTGATGAGGTACCTAAAGGGTACATTGGATTGTGTTGTTAGATATGCAATAGATGGTGAGATCAAATTACATGGTTATACATATTCAGATTGGTCCGACAACGCTGATGACATAAAGAGTACTTCAGGATGTTGTTTCAGTTTGGGATCAAGAAATATCTCATCGGTTAGTAGAAAGCAGACTAGTTTTTATTTCAATACAATAGAGACTAATTATATTGTAGCATGATCATCCTATAGTGAATAAGTATGGATTCACAAGTTGTTGACAGGATTGTTCAATACAAAGATCAATGTGACTGATATCTATTGTCATAACAATATTTGCATCAAACTATCAGAAAAACCAGTATTCCAGGACAAACCAAAGCATATAGAAATCAAGTACCGCTACATCTGATATATGGTGCAAAAGCGAGTTGTATAGCTCCAATATGTTCCTACAAAGGAACAATTTGTTGATGTATTAACTAAGGCTTTGTATCATGCAAAGTTTGAATACTTTCGAGACAAGCTTGGTGTAATATTAAAGGACCTCCCTTGTAAGAGGGAGTGATGATGATTATGTATTTTCCTTTTGCAGTTGTGTGGAATATCCATCTAGGATTTGTGTGTCATCCTCACAAGTCATGGTTGATCCTTTTGTATGTATGTCTAGGATTGGTTGGTCTGAAAGGATTAGAAAGCTAGACAAGGCATGTTTGGTCCCCAAAAAGATCAGTATGTTTATCTAGGATTTTTTGGTACAAAAGGATTAGTAAGATTTTTCATTTGTCATGTTGGGTCTACCAGAGTTCCCACCATGATGTTTCTTTAGATGGTGATGATGATGTTCCAACATTTCTATGTTTCTAATGATTTTGTTGTTCCAACATTTCTATGTCAATGATGATGATGTTGTTCCAACACTTCTATGCTATTCTTAATGATGTTGTTCCAAAATTTCTATGCTGATGATGTAGATAATGTTCCAACATTACATGTTGATGATGTTGTTTTAGCACTAACGTGTTGATGATATTTTTGTTCTAGTATTCACATACTAATGATGTTGTATATGATGATGATGTACCCATATTCACAGACGATGATGATGCTCCACGATGATGATGATTTATGTTGATGCCGATGTTATAGACTTATGATTTTATTGTTTCAAAACTTTATATGCCAAATAGATCCACCATTCAGTTGTACATTTTTTGTTGTTGTTGATGATAATGTGGAATACCTTCCATATCTTTGCATATACAATGAGTTCATCCTCTCCTATCAAAAAAAGGTCATAGACATATACCAATCTTCCTCCTTCAACCTTAAAGTAAGTTTTTGAATCATCTTTAATCCTAGTAAATCCTAACTACATCAGGAAATTGTCCATCTTGTCGTACCATGTCAATACTATCGAACTCAGATATCCTCTGATGTCACTCCATTTAAAGTGGAGCATCATCCTCCCTCTACATTTTGTACTCTATGTATTAGAACATTTTGTAGTAGAGTGACAAGTATCCTTGTCTGCTATTGATCTTCTATGTATCCATCCATGTCATCTCTTAAGGTCACTGGATACATATATCATATATCTCAAACATTGTTGAAAGTCCCTTTTGTGCCCATCTGTGAGGTTGTCATCCTCTATAGGATTTCATCTTCAACCTTATAGAAAAGGTTAAGATTGCCATCACTGCAGGTGATCTTCAAGATCCTCCTATAGCTATATGTGCTATCCCATGGGTTCCTTCTGACATCATACAAATCCTTTTTTTGTACATGTTTGTTTATGCTCGATATACACTTCTACTGGAAAAGTATTTCTGGACAATAGAGTATGTCATGTCATAGTCTACACCCTCTTTCTAAGAGAAACCATGAAACTTTCTTTGTACTTATTTAATGTTTCCATATTCTTCATGCTTGATCTTGTATATCCACATGGAAGACACTACAAACTTCCCTTCGGGTCTCGAAACCGCATTCTAGACATCATTCCCCATGGTCAACTACTACTCTTTGATCCTAGTCTTCTTCCATTTATCCTTATATACTTCTTCATAGATGGAATGTTATTTCTTCATCTTGGATGATCTCTTGTGCCCAATATAGTATTCATCTCTCGAGGTGGATCTACCACTCTCTTTAGGTCATATCATGATTCTTATATTCTTATGAAGTTTTGTCTTCCGCCACGGTGTCTCAAACCGTGTAAGCCTCGGGATCCTCTTCACATATGTTGTTGGAGTGAATCTTATGAACTGTCATCACTTGTTATTCAGAAGAAGTCTCATTCTTCTAATATTATAGGTGATTTAATGCAATCTTTCCTACAATTCAAATTCAGTTGCATGATTATAAATATTTCATAATTTCCAAAACATATTAATAGTGACAAACTCTAATGCATCAAGATATATGTGACATGGTCATGCAACTATCTTAGTCAATGCTACAAAATTCATCCATACAGTAACTTTATAGATTCCTTTCATCTCTACCAGAACATTTATTAAGAGTTTCCACTACTCCCAATATGTCAGAAAAGATGTTTCATTTTAGATAAGTAGAAATGTAATGGTGTACAACACCATAGGATAATCACCCATCATGTGTAGTTCAGTAGTATACTATTCATAAGTTAAAACACTCAAAAATGCATATAAATATGTACACAACTAAGAAATGTCATTTAAGTAAGTAAATGACAATTAAACACTTATCTGTGGCTGGACTCCTTCTTGATATTTGTATTCTTGTAGGAATAATTGGAGTCTTCTACTTTATCATCTAATTTTGGGAACCCGTGTGAGTGTCACTTCTTCATTCACAACTACATTCCTTCTTATCCAAATACTAGATGGATAAGAGTTTGATATTCATATTCACTAGTAGAATTATTTTGTATCAAAGTACATATTCCTCATCACTTAAGGAATCTTCCTTTTTTACTATGAATGTTTTATTAGTTGGTTCATCATCTTTAGTGGTGTGATCATGATGTATTTTCTTATTTGACATCTTATTGGAGGATCCTCTATTCCTGGGTTAGTCTATGGAGTAGTGTTCTTTTCTCATCACAAGTGTAGAATCAAATATTGGAAGGATCTCTACTAAATTTATTTTTGCTTGTGTGATGATGGTCCTTCCTTATGTTATAATGATTATCCTCCTTCTTTATATTATTTCTTTTGGTGTAAATTGTGAGAAATTGATATTTAGTTTCTCCCATATTCTTCTCCCTTGTTATGAGCCGAGGTTCTTCTTATGTGCATTCTTCCCATATTCTATTGAACGAGATCAACTTCCTTCTTGCACATATTCCTTGACTAAATGAATCCCATGAAATTGGGGGGCCATTCAATATGGTCATAACAAGCTATCCTTCTTCCACATTCGCTTCAACTACTTCAAGTTGTTCCTTTACTTGAGAAACCCTTGTGAAGTAGGAATGCATGGTATCAAAGTTATGTATATTCACATTATTCAAATGGTTCCTCAATCTCATCTTCCAATTGATGTTATTTCCTTCGAACAACTTTGTCAAAGCATCAAACACTTCCTTTGGTGTCTTCAAGGATGGCACATGAGGGATGATATGATCCTTAATAGAATCTGCAATGATTCTCTTGGCCTCTACCAAGTTTAGCGTCATCTCCCTCTGGATCTATAACTTCCTTATTGATATACTAATCCAAATCATTTTCTTCAAGGATCAGGGGATCCTATACTTCCATGATCAAAAGTTGTCAGCTCCCCCAAGCTTATAATTAAGCTGGGTGTGATAAGTCATTTTGAAATTAGAACCTCAAATGGAAATCACAGAGATATAGATATTACCAGTTTGAGGTTCCTAAACTTGTTCCAGAGTTGGTTGATCTAGGGTTTGTTAGAGAACCCTACTTTTACAAAATTTGAATTCCAAACTTCTAACTGGACAAGAATAGATGTCTATTCATGATTATTTTTCCAATGTACCCATTTTCTGAAAAATGTGGCGGGAATCCTTCGAAACTTGATTCCCTATTTTCTTCCTGCAATGTCTCGTAATGTCCCATAGTGTCCAATAATCAAAAGTTGAAATTTATCCAAATTTGATTCTTATTCCATCAAAATATGTGCCCTTATATGGAGAGTTATCCTAAACCTATTTCCTTGATGATCTATGGAGAGAATACCTTGAACTAGGAAGCCCTAAGCCCTAGTTTCTCCAATTTCTTCTCTAGAATTATTTAATATTGATTCTATTGTATATCCAAAATTTATGCTCCTCAAGGTATGAAACTTTGTCCTGAGATAGTCTGATTTGTCTTATTTCTAACCCCATAGGTTATAAAAGAATTGGATTCACAAAGTGGAACTTATGATGAGTTTACCAACATCGCAAACTTGTACGTACTTCTACATGGAATTATATCACCTTCTGGGTCTAAAATTCAAACCACATAAACTACAGTCTATGCCCTATCCTGAGATATAAAAATTATCCCTAGGTCACATGTTTAAGACTGGATTCTGGAGGAGGATGGAACCCTGATTTGGAGGAATCATATCTCCTAAAGTATAGAGAATATGAGGTTGAAACTCACACATAAGTTACAACAAGATTTCATCTTCGACCTATCAAAGTTTCATATCTTGAGCCTTCTCAAATATAGATTTATAGTGAAAGCACCAAGATTATTGGATTTTGTCTTCTAGGGTTTTCAAGCATGAAACCCTAATTTCTAGTAGCTGCCATTGTAGCACTATTTCGGCTACAAATTCTCATCTTTCATAGTGGCTTTGATACCATGTTTTTTTTTGTACATTAATTTGATTAGGATCTTTATATGAAAGAATAAAAAGCACAAAAATATATCCAATATACACTAGACACACAAGACACAAATATTTTCATTGACGAAATAACAAAGGAGAAAACCCTGCAAACTTCCTCAGAATAGTTCTGTGACCAAGAAATTATCACAAGATTGAAAAAACCAAGAACGAGATGTCTCCAGCAAATCTCCCTCTTCATCCTCCTCCTCTCTCTCCTAAAGTGCACATGAGAGAGTGTGAGTGGGTATATCAAATGAGGAGGGTGCCTCCCTATTTATATCCTTTCGTTGAGTGACTTAGTAACCTAAATAGGTCACCCAGGTAAGCTTCTTGGGCAGACCTACCTAGGAATACTCAAAGTACATTTTTTTATTTATTCTACACAATATTGTCCCGACTTACAACGAAGATTGTACCTCAAGGACCATATACAATAATGACATCCCAAAAGGAGTTAAACACATCTTCGATGGAGGTACAACAATATACAATAAAAATATACATCGTAATATTTTCCAAAGTTACAAATACAACAACAATACTCTCACTCAAGTTCATAGAACTCAAATCCCCTTGCTCATGTATGTAAGAATTTTCAAAAACACTATTTTGATTATTTCAATATGTCGCATGCACAATATTTATATTTCTATAAATGCAGTATGTGTATATACAATATTTATCTTTTTGTGTATATGCTCACCATTAGCCTCCTAGGATCTATTTTAGATTTATATTTCATTACACCACCTATTATTTTTCTTTATTTGCAATGCTTGGGTTCCTGTGCTCTATGTAGAAACTACTATACTAAGCAGTTTTCATTGACCTATTTCAGTGGTCATTGCTTGGAAATTAAGATATTTATATTATGATCTTATTTGATCATAGTTTTCCATGTATTTATCAATGCTTAAACTAATTGTATTTATCAAATTTCTCTTTCATATATGTATAGGTACTTTTATTTTTATTTGTATCTATATTTGGGTGCCATATAACATACATATTATTATTTGTTGTAAGTATTATTCTAATTATTCTTATTGTTATTTTCTCCCTTTGAAGGTAGAATATGATGATGTAAGTGTTTTATAGAAAACAACACAACATCTCTATCATATACTTATGTGGAAACTTATCTATATCACTAGGTTGTAGACGCATATTGCTAGTTTTGGAGAAATCACAAGAGAATAAGGAGAGTGGATGGAACCAAAAAACCTAACATGTAGTAAAAAACAATAGTGGAGTTATTAAAAAATAAATTAGAAAAAGGAAAATACTTCCATAGGACAAGAGTACACCAAAGATATAATTCCTATAGTTTCAATCACTTGTATAAAAGAATAAATATTATATAGTCTAATAACTTCTATTGTATTTCATGAACTTAGGATAAATGCTAGCTAATAGATAAATTAAGATAGCTTAAATTGACTCATTTCTCATAGTCATCCAATGTCTTATTCTATCTACAAATGTGGAAGATTAGCTCATGTGTATATAGATATACCTTTTCACAGTCATACATGTTGGCCCTAGGGAAAGTCAAGAAGAATTCGACCAGAATTATATTGGAAATATAAATATTTTGATCGCAAGAAGAGTCTACGATGAAAGAAGAGTCTGTGATGAAATATAAGTTGCGATGGGAGCTGCTGCGATGGAAATGCCAATGATGAGAGCAGCCATGAAAAAAGTAACCATGAAAGAAGAAGAGAAGAATAGATGAAATGGACAGTTCGATTGATCACGGGTAAGGAGTTAGTTAGAATAAAGCACGCTTTTGGTAATAAAGCATAATTGTATTTTTTGGCCAATAGTTCCTAATGTCAATTGTAATTGAATGCATGAGAATCGAATTGAAATCCTACCATCGAATAGAAAATAATCGGTTGATTAAGACATGTAGAAGCTTATAAAAAGGAAAACCTAAGTTGTGTGCAAGGTTGATGTTGGATGGGGGTTAGTTGATTAGTCAAGGTTGTGTGTGGATACAGGATGTGTGCAGATCGATAAAGGAGTGAAGGAGAGAAGAAAGAAATAGTCCCAAAACCTGAGAACATGATAGGAGATAATTCTATATGAGTTGTCAAGAATACCTAGAGAATATTCTGCAAGTTGAGTGTGCAGCCAAAAGGTGCTAACATATTTCTCATGCTAGATGAAGAGAGCCTTTGTGGTTTTTCCTTGATGGGATTCCACGTTAACTATTTTATTTGTGTTTCATTTGTTAATGTGTTTATTTCGAATGCATGTACATTGTGAATAAGTACATATGAATATGTCGCATCACATCTATTTATGAATAATCCCATATATGCATGTGTCACACTGGTTATTAAATGAATCTATGATAAGGTTGTTATGTGGAATACTTCAATATGTGTTGACTAGTAATTACATTGTTATCTTGAATGAATAGAAAATGAATAAGAAGTACAATCCCAAGATTTGGTTGAGTAATCTGGTAAAGTATTGAAAAAGTAGAGATCCCCACATAACTACAAAAACCCGGTTCTAGAAGTTCCCAATAAGTTATCTCAGGCGAGACTGCATCTGTATCGCAGGTGCTGCCAACAAGGTCCTCCTTTGTCTGGCCGATATCTTGGGATATGTTTGCTGACTAAAGATCTGAACCTAGGTTGAGAAGAGAAGAAGGCCAACAAATGGTTATGTTTCCAAGACAGTGAATCATTTTGGTGGGAATATGTTGTGGCACCCGATTAAGCTAGAATTTTAATATTGGGTGGATTTTAAGGCACGAGAGTTTGCACAGGAAGAAAGTGAATGATCTCAACTGAGCCCAATAGAGTGGTTGGAGCAATACCTCTATATAAATATTCATGAGATTTTCTTTTGTGAATTTCCTATTTTGTTGCATGAGTGGTTTTGAGGCTAGCAATCCAACAGAGAAAATTTCAAGAGGAAGAACTAATAGAGTGGAGACCTCAGTTGAATCAGTGGCTAAAAAGTGTTAACAACCTTATATCTAGTGTTGTTGATTCATAGGTTAACAGTATTTTGGAAGGGTGCATCACATAAATTACAGTCGACACAATAAAATCGTGCAGCGAGATAGAAATATAATTTTTCTAAGGACCTAAAGGACGTTACTTGACATCTTTAAATATTTGGATCAAGATGCTCATATGTGAGAAAGGGATCTTGAGAATGGATTCAGATGAATAAGGGTTTGTGCATAAATACATGGAATATGTGACAAGCAAAGTTTGAGAAAAATGGAGCAGAGTAAGCTAATATGTTTCCCAGTGATGGTGAGGATTAGCTAGAAAGTGGGCACCTAAGGAGTGGAATAAGATTTTAGTCTGTAAAGAGAATAAGGACTGCAATGAGAAGAGGAAGTTCTAGTATGACCAAAGGAGAGGAACACACATTGGCATCACACTTTGACAAAGGTTCTTGTGACAAGGAAGAGGACTACCATCCTTTATCTAAAAAAAGAAGAAAAAAAAGAATCTCTAGATCAAGAGTATGAATACAACATACCCAGGACCTCATGTACATATCCAGAGGTAAGATCTAGAAACTCATCACCAACTAGACAAACCTTTAATGCAGCAGTACCAAGAGAAAATATAATGTTTGGGAATGATATAAAGTTTTCAATCTTTAATGGGAATGGGGTAGAAGACCTTGAACAATATTGGTTTTTATGCGAGGTCGTGTGGACCATGTGACAGGTCCAAGATGAAGCCATCAAGAAGGCTCAGATTATCACAACCCTTAGGAGCCATACATTGGATTGGTATATGAAATTCTTTGTGGTGTCAATAGGAATTGCATATAAAACATTATATCAAATCCAAGAAGGACTATAGACAAGTTCAAAAATCCCAAATTTGAGTCACAGTGTATGACAGAGATAAACCAAATCAAGAAATTTCCCACAGAATATGTTTGGGACTTCAACCAAAGATTCAAGATGTTGATGTCCAAAATAAGTTTCCAGTGTCGAACATTCAACACAAAGAATGGTTTATTAGAACGTTATTACTACACATCTAGATCCCTTTTATGTAGAAAATATTGTATCCCAGATCGAGGCTCTGGACTATGAAGTTGAAATCCTCACTAGTAGGAGAAACTGGTGTAGGCATGATGCAAATCCAGTGGCAACTAGCCAACCTTAAACTTCAACTCCAACATATTAAAAAAGGGAAGGAAGTACAAGAAGAATATGTCGTGCTACGTGTAGAACAGAGGGACACCACAAAGAAAACTACCCGACATATATGAATTATGTCGTATCGGGAGCATAAAGACTGATAAATACACAAGGGATTCCTTGGTGTAGAATATGCCACAATAGAGGCCATCAAGCGAAATACTATTTATACTTACAGTAGATTGTAAGTGCGTTGACTAGCTTATACTGTAATTTTTGTCTATCACTAGGCCAAGAGATTGGTGGAGATACAATTTGGAGAAGATATCAGCTATATTGGTCATAAGTACACAAGATTAACAGATCCTGTCAAGCACATTGAATATTGTCATTTGACATGGGATACATGTTCATGAAAAGAATGGCTCCTTCAATATGTACCTACTCTGGACATGATACCAAGTAACTAGTACACCTTGGTTGAGATATAAAGTGGAATTGTTGAATGGGATGAAATAGCCTCTAACTTCACACACACATTTGATTTGGCTAACGATCATCATTCGATTGATGTTGCTTTGCAAGTGATCAAGACAAATATATTTGAAGATATCCATGTGTCAATGAAAAAATTTAATCAAAGCAGAATGATAGCTCGAAACTGGAAGGAGTTCTATAATGTGATGGGAGAACCTAGTGATGACGATTCGCTCGACATAAACATCCTATATTCTAAAGGTAATCACGTGGTGTAAGGATTTGGTATTTATAGTGACCAATTTTTAAACCCGTTGGAAGTCAAGAAAGTAAATATTTGATATCTAGAGAATCCAAAGTTTGCCAATATCGGAGATTATTAGAACAACGAAACTATCTAGAAGATCATTGAATTACTGCATGAGTTTTAGGATATTTTCCCTAAAAAAATTTCAGATATGATGGGGATTGTCAGACAAGTAAAGGTACCATTAAATCCTAAAACAAATCCTGTGAAGCAACGGCCATACTGGCTGAATCCGTGATATAAATAAAAATTTAAGATAGAGTTAGATCGAATGTCGGATGCAGGTATCATAGAACCAGTTGAAGAATCTTAGTGGATTACTCAGATAGTAGTTCAAGATAAGAAGACTAGTAGTGAAGTATGTATTTGTGTCGATTTAAGAAATTTGAACGATGCTTGCTTACATGAACCGTTCCCAACTCCATTTATGGATGAGGTATTAGAAAGTGTTGTAGGTCAAGAAGTTTATTCTTTCATTGATGGTTTCTCTAGCTACCATCAGGTCATAATGGAAAAGGAAGATAGACAATAGAAAACCTTTTCGATGGAGTTGGGGTGTTTCCAATACACGGTAATGCCCTTTGGAATAAAGAATTCTCCTTCTATCTTTTCCAGGATAGTAGTGGCTTCTTTCAACGAATTTATTCATAAATTTCTTGAGGTCTACTTCGATGATTGGATGTTGTTTGGGCTCATAAAAGATCATATTGGGAGCCTTGAAATGATGTTTCCACAATGTCTCTAGTATCATATTTCGTTGAATCTAAAGAAATGTATCTTTTGTGCCCCATTTTGAATTCTATTGGTCCATGTGGTTTATCGCGACGAGATCCTGGTCAACCCCACTAAAATTATGATCATACTCGACATACCACCCCATGCAACAGTAAAAAAACTGAGAACGACATTGGGATATACAAGATACTATCGAAAATTTATCAAAGGATATATAGAGGTGACTGCTTCGATGTAGAAGTTGCTAAAGAAAGATATTAAGTTTCAATGGAGAGAGCACTACAAAGAGATTCTAGACACTCTAAAGAACAATATGGTCAAAATGCCCATATTAGTTTCTCCAAAGTGGAAAAAGGAATTTCATGTACATGTCTATGCATAGTTTGTTTCACTTGGAGTTGTACTCACATAGTCTAGAGAATGGTCGATTGATCATCCTATTTCCTTCGCTTTCTAGAAATTGTCCACAGTATAGAAGAATTACACTACGACTTAAAGAGAAGGATTAGTTATGGTGTATATACTACAAAAAATTTGACACTATTTGTTAGGTGGAAGTTTTAAGATGATCACATACCATTCAACATTGAAATACCTGGTCAATAAGCCAGCTTTTTTTGGGGGGGGGATATTTTTCTGTGGTTTCTCGTTTTCTTGGAATTTGATTTTGAAGTTATTGTTAAGCTAGGTAGACTAAACTATGGACCAGAACATTTGTCAAGACTTGAAAGTGGAGAAGAACTTGTGAATCCCGATGATAGAATTCCTGATGCACAATTATTTGTGATCACGATGTTTGATGATCATTATAAAGATATCATACATTTATTAAGTACAACGTATGCACCAGAATTATTTAGTACCGCATAGAAAAAACAATTAGTGGTGCGAACTACAAATTTCCAATTGATAGTTGGACAACTTTATAAAATGGGACCGGATGAAATTATTAGTCGTTGTGTATTGGAACACGAGCGACCAATGATATTGAATGAAGCACATGTTGGTGTTGTAGGAGGCCATTATGCTGGAAAATATACAGTGTGAAAGATATTACAAGTAGGATTGTGGTGTCCCACTTTGCATGTGGATGCTAGAGAATATTTTTGCAACTGCGATATCTGTCAAAGAATCGAAAAGCCGTCACAACGAGACAAAATGTTGCTAGTATGTTAGATAAATTTGTAGGCATTTTAAAAATGGGTGATTGATTTTTTCATACATATTAATCCACTAGGGAAGTGAGCATGTGCAAGATACATTATTAATGCAATGGATTACCTAACTAGGGATGAAGAAGCGCCAGTAAAGGATTGTGTTGATGCAACTGCTGCCAATTTTTTGTTCGACAATGTTGTGACTATATCCAGATTCCAAAATATTTGGATAAGTGATAAGGGCAGACACTTTATCAATCATTTGATCGAATAATTGACTCTATAATTCCAAATTTAACATAGAAATACGACACCATATGACCCACAAGTGAATGGTGTTATCGAGGCATTCAACAAGATCCTTGAGAAAACATTAAGAAAGATTTGCAACGTTAAAAGAGATGATCGGGACCATAAAATTTCTATGGTACTGTGGGCATATGGAATATGGGAAACTTTCTACGGTACTGTGGGAATATGACCTATAAGAAGTTGATAGGATGAAATCCATTCCAATTAGTATATGGACAAGAGGTTGTTATGTTGATGGAATACACTATACCCAGTCTAAGGTTTGTTGCAATTATTAAAATGAATGTTGTTCAATGTTGTTGAATAAACACTGTTGCAACTTTTACAGTTGGAGGAAGAATTTTTTGCCATGGGTTATCACCAAAATGTTGAGAAGGAATGGCAACAAGTATGGCATGATAGACACATCAAGGATAATCATTTTCAAGTCTAATGACTTGTCCTCCGGTATGAAAGTAAGTTTTTTAAGCGTCGTTTAAAGATAAAAACACATTGGATGGGGTCATATGTTGTAATTCAAATCACTGAAGGAGGTACATTGCAACTGTAGAAATTATATGGAACTCCTTGTTATACCAAAATCTTGTCACCATCATGTGATGAGATCCTTAACCCCTATGTTTTCCCTTAATCCCAAAACTTGGAGTGGAAACTTGCTCTTGATGTTAATTCTACTTGAAAAAACCTAGCACCACACTTACCCTTTGGCTGATGAGCGGTACATTACTTAGCACCGCCTTTGTCCTGTTATAGAGAAGCGGTGCCACCACTAATATGCTTTGTTGTTGAAGAGGTTCTCACCTAAACTGATCTGTCATAAGGGAACAAAAGAGGTACCCTGGGTAAAATGGGAAAAAGAGGAGTTTCTCGAGGCTTCTAGATTATGAGCCTCATGTCCTCCCTTATCCCTATCAATATGGGTTATTTTGAGCTCGAGATCCCCCTTGGTAGGATCTTGGAGCCACCTCACCCACAATTCTCTCAACTATCCCTATCCATTGAGCCCTATAAATATAGGATCATATCCATAGTTGAGGGGGAGAACTGAATGGTATTGTTATGTTGTTGAATTGACTACCTAGCCCAATCCATTGGAGAGCATAAGAGAGCAAGTTGGAGCTTTCGGGGATGAAGTTTTTTGTCAAAACTAAGGAAATGGTTGTAAGCTTCTTCATTCATTCTTAATGCAAAGCTGATTTCCATCCCACATATCTGTTGTTTTGATTTCGCATGTATATGTTACTAGATTCCTTAGTCACTAGTATGGATGTGTAAATGATTTTCTGGTAGCTTTGATGTGCTTATTTGTTTGACATGTTTGCAGGTACACAAGTTCACGTTCAAAGCAGTATTCCAGGTGTTTATGAAATTTAGGGAAGGTCTTCATCCTTTTTCGTTCACTCATTTGTTTTGGATCTGAACCATTCAGACAAGAGGAACAACTTCTGCCCATAGAAGGTGTAATTTTCATGATAACAAATCTGGTGACTCCATTGGGGAACAAAGCAAATTTTAGTTGATCTGATCTTCCTTAGTCCTTGAACCCTTGTCTGAATCTAGGCTCCATCTCCAACTCTCTTCAGTCATATCTATCATCTGACTTAGTGAATTTTGGTTCGAAACTTTCAGATCTGAACTATTTCGACTTTATATGCTCTTTTTACTGTCAATTAATCAATATTTACCTTGATTTGAGCAATTTTTAACTTGAATTCTTATTCTCCTTGTGTTTTGGATTTATTTAGGGAACCGCAGATGTGTTGTAGGCAATAAGTGGTGCCACCGCTTGAACCTTGTTAGCCATAAGCAGTGCCACCACCTAAATCCAGTGAGCAAGGAGCGGTTCTTCCTCAAAACCGCCTGTCAGCGGCTTCATCTACGCGGTGCCAGGTTGGCCCTGTTCCTGAATTTCTATTTTGATTTTTGTGTGTTTTTGGATTACTTTTGATGAAAATGAAGTGTATTTTTTAAAACAAAAGCTCCCTCATGGCCGACCATGAATTGTATATTCGGCAGTTGCTTTGATTGTTATATTCCCTCTACATTCAAAGAGAGTTTATGTTTCTTGCATTGGATTTTACATTATTTTCTTTGCTTGAAGCCTCTTGCTCTTTTCTGTAGATATTATTCATTGGAATTGGGAAATATACATTTCATTTTCTTGTGTATGCTTTGGTTTGTTTTGGACTTGGAATGCCTGAGTGATCCATGTTGTTTTGAGTCTTTCTTTGCTTGGGGTGATTCTTGTTTCCTTTTACATGCTGATTTTTTCAGTGCTTGGTAGGAAAGATTCGTTCTTCATTTCCTTGTCTATTTCAAAGAGAATTTTTAGTTTTGTCTCTCCTTTGCTTTATTCGCAAGTGTTGTTGAATGATTTTCTTCTTGTTTTGTGCATGATTGTTTGAAATTCTAGATCTTACTTTCATTAAGAAGAAATATATGTTTTCAACTTTACGTGCATTAGAGTTAGTTTTGTTTGGAAACTTTAGTGAAGTCATCTTTCCATTAATTTTTTATGCATATTTTTCAAGCATGAAAAGATAGGAAACCTTTTTGGTTTATTTATGTTTGATTTTCTCTAGATCTCTTTCTTATTTGTTTTGAAGATTGTTTGGGGTGCATTGATATTTCACTTTTCGTTTGAAAAGATATAATTGCATTTATATTTGGGTGTGCATTTTTTAGGAAGAAAAGTAAATCTCTCTCCCTCTCTTAGGTAGAATTTCATTGAAGAGTAAAACTTGCATTATCATATAGATCAGTGTGCATCTTCTTTAATTTCAAGTTTTCACTCCATGGTTCCACCTAAACACACGAGATAAAATTAACGGTAGTACTAGGTTAAAACTTTTAGCAATTTGAGTGATAAGTTAGTGACATGTTCAGGCGTCATAAAACATAGGAGTTGTCATTATTTTTTCCACACTATAACTCGGGACTCACACGGTTCTTACTCGTACCATTGGTATATCAAATGGCCTTTCACATATCCTTGAGGTATATAGAAAGGTACTTCACGTACTCGATTGTATATCGGAAGGCCCCTTGTGAATGATTGTGCTTTAGACATCACTACTACCGATTTGAGCTCCCACGTACCTTGCATATATTGGGATACCCTTTTAGGAATCCTCAAACCATCTGAGTTATCCTTTTGACGTATCCTGTGAGGTTCCTGACTCTTATCCACTCCTTTCACATGTTTTCTTGTTTCTTTTAGTTTGAGTTGTGCTTGCTTTTGCATGGTAGTTAGGGGTTTTTTAGAGAGTTTCGAGATGGCATCACAATATAGGACTACCACTCAAGAGGTCCCTTTCCAAGGTGTATCTTTTGTATTCCATCCAAGTGAAGGTATTGGTCCTCCCTTTATTTCCACTCTAAATCTTCCTGGGTTAACTATAGGATTACCGGTCTGGCTTTTTAATTTGGTCATTCCTATTACACCTAATGTCTCAAATGTCACCTCTGCTCTGGGAGAGGATTGACCTCAACCTAATCCATCTCCTTCTTCGCCAGTTGTGGCTTCATCTCTTTATTCTTCTTCGATTGACCAAAGCTCTATGGTTAGTAGTCATGGTGATAAGAAGAAGAAAGAGAAAAATCAGCAACCATTTGCTCTTGATGGTGCTCGTTCTAAGAGAATAATCAGAAAACCAAAGTTCCCTTGTAAGCTTTGCGAGGGGGACCACCTTCTTAAGGAGTGTCCCGGTCTCTCCCGTGTACAAGAAGAGTGGTCTAAAAGGTCCAAACTGTTTGTTTCATCAACCTATGATCATCATGTTGACGATACCCCCTCAACCAGTGACCCATTGGTAAAAGGTCGTAAGGGTAAAGTCTTGTATCCTTGTTTGATATGCAAGGCTATGCATCGTACTTTTATTTGTCCAAGCATGGATGAAGCTTCGCATTGGTTGGAAAATATTACTGATCATCAACAGGTGATTCCAACAAGTGATAGTAGGTTATCCCTTGATTCCTCGCTGGTTGACCAAGTGATCAATTCAGGTTCATCTGTGGTTGATCCCACTCTTCCTTTGGAGAGTGAAGTTAAAGTGGTCAAGCCAAAGTCATCTCCACCTGAACCCACTCTTTCATCAGAGAGTGTTAAGACTGAAGTAGTCTCTTTAACTGAATCTTCATCTTGTTCTTCTCTTCCAGTAGAGAATGAAGAGAAACCTACTGAAGTTTTCATGCTTCGTTTTGATTGTTCTTGACAAGAGGAAATTTTGTCTGTTTCGACAGAACCCTCTCCAAGTATTGAGGTTATTTCCTTTGATTGGAGTAACCTAACAGAGTCTCATCTTCATTCGAGTGTTCCTTTCCAGATAGTTGTGAATGTTACTTCTAGGTGGATACTTTGTACTATTGTTGACGAAGGGGCTTCTGTTAGTATTTTATCCTCAATTGATTGGAAAGATTTACGTTCTCCTCAGCTTGTGCCAGCCACCGATTAGATACTGGATTTTAATAGAAGACCTACTACACCTTTAGGGACCCTTCCTTATTTGCCTATTACATTAGGAGGGAAAACTACTTGTATTGATGTTATGGTGGTTCAAGGTCCTTTAGATTTTAATCTACTCCTTGGACGTGATTATGTTTATCCCATGAAGGTTGTTGTGTCCACACTCTTCATAGTTATGCATTTTCCCCATGATGGGAAGATTGTGACCATTTATCAGCTTTATTTTGTTACACCTAACCATCACATCACTCCTAGTAATTAGAATTCCCTGAATGTGCCGCATGTTCTTGTGGTTCCTTCTTCTAGTTATCTTCTTCCTATCATAGGTAAAATGGGGGGCATGGCTCTAGTCTATGGACATCATAATGGAGTTAAGCCGCTAGCTTTTATGTAAGGGGGGTAACCTACCAACCTCTAGGTATCATGCTGGGTAGGAGCAGGTTTGAGAGCATAGTTTACTTTTGGTTTCAATCTCGTTAAAAAATAAAACCACTCCTTAAGCATAGTTTACCTTTTGGTTTCAATCTTGCATAAAAATGAAACCATGTGGTGAGCAAAGTTCCCATTCTATGTCAAGCTCGTTAAAAAATGAAACAAATGCTTATGACCAAAGTTCTCATTCTATGTTAAGCTCGTTAAAAAATGAAATGGATCTCCTCAAGCATAGTTTACCTTTTGGTTTCAAGCTTGCATAAAAATGAAACCATTCCTGAGCATAGTTCATTTTCTATTTCAAGATCGTTAAAAAATGAAGTAGGTTTTCTTAAGCATATTTTACCTTTTGGTTTCAAGCTTGCATAAAAATGAAACCATGTTCCAAGCATAGTTACCTTCTATTTCAATCTTGTGTAAAAATGAAACAGATCCCCTTCCCTTGAGTCAAGTCTTCCCTTTAGTGTTAGAACTTGAACCTTCTTTTCACCTTCCTAATTCTCGTTCTTCCTACCCCCCTGTTGAACATTTTCACATTAATAACCAGGTTTTAGATTGGGTATGGAAGAAGAATCACCAGACGAAACAAATATTTGGGGGTATGTCGAGCCCCTAGAAACCATGCTAGGGGTAAGCTTAGCTAGTGATCATGTTGGGGGAAAGATTCCAACCTATGGATATCATGTTAATGGGATTTTTCAAGCATAGTTCACCCATTGGTTTCAAGATTGCATAAAAATGAAACCAATCTTCAAGAATTCTTTCAACTGATCTTCAAGCTCGTTAAAAATAGTAAGATGGTGTTGAGCTTACTTTTCATTTTCCGTGCTCTGGTTAAAACATGAAAAGTGGTTTGAGCTTAGTTTGTTACTTTTTCGTGCTCTGGATTCAAACATGAAAAATGTTAATAGAGTCTTCTTTAAGCTCTTTTTAGACTCTTAAAATCTGAAAATATAGTCGAGTACTTGTATTCTTCATACTCGTAAAAGTATTTGAAGAGTCGTCTCTTTAACGGTATGTTATCAATTTTTCGGTTCGGATAGACTTTTTACGAAAAAGGAACACTCTAGCCAATCATGACTGGAAGAGTTCTCTAAGGTATTATTTTATACTTTTTCAGGCCTTAGGGACTAAATCATACGAAAAAGGACCCTTTGAAGTCTTCTTCCGTGGTCGTTCAGACTCTCTAAACATGAATGATACCGAGTTAACTTTCATTGGACTCGTTAAATTAAACATTGAGAGACCCTCTTTTGGAAATGAACCCCTCCTCTCGTAAAACATATGAGTTTGGAATTGTCTTCGGACGAGCTATAACGAGTGTTTGTTACCCTCTTTGAACTCATAAAACTACAAAGAAGCTCTCATTAACCATGATGGGGAAAATGGGAAGGGAATCATTTTGCAAATAAATGGTAGTAGCTTGTCATTACCTTTGAACATGGAACTTGTCTGCATATCATTTCAGTCAATTGGGCATTTAGCTGATCTCCATGACGATCCACTTTCATGAGTCATGTCACTCCTTTGAGTCTTTCAAAAGAATGCATTGTCCACCGTCGCACTGTGTGTTTGTCTGGTTTAGTCATGCTTCCAAGTATTTTGTAGTAAATCCCGATGTTCAAAGGGAAGTTGAAAAAGTTTTATCTCTGCAGTCAAAATAGTCTCTGTGTCAGTACTTTTGAGTCAGTCTTATGGTTACCCGATTCACATCATTCCACAACTTTGTTCTGATTTTTGTGTCGTTGATGTGGGATTCATCATGGCCCTCCTTCGATGAGACTATTCCCATCGACATTAGCTCATCATTCGGGAAATAGTCTTAGAAACAAAATTTAGTACCTTGAGATCTATATGCCTCAATGACAGATTCTCTCGCTCTCGACATAGGTTCACATCATTGAACTTTGATCGATAGAATCGACCGGGTGTTCAACATCAAGACATCTATTCACACTCAGTAGATTGTACTAGGTTACCTTTGGAATCATTGAAATCAATGGTGATCTCCCTCACACTTGTTAACGGTTCACATAATTGACCGGTAATCAAGTGGTTTCTACCATGTTCATCTTCAGAACATTGTAATCACATGAATAGAATCGTACTTTGTGGAAGACAAGATGAAGACCATGGGTATTTATTTAGCGCTCATTTCTTTCCCCAGGTTGCGATGGAGTTTTGTATATATAGCATGGATCCACATTTGTATGGTCGTGGCTATGCTCAAATTTGTGTCTGTATGACATAGATCTATGTTGTATGTCTAGTAGCTATGTCCAATTTTGAGTCCTCTATCACATGGATCTACGTTGTTGTTATGGAGAGAAATTCCTATGGCTTGGGGTACCACAATAGACAGCTTGACTCCAAAAGTCAATCCTTTCCAATATGCAATAGAATTAAATGTCTAACACTAAAGGATTAGACCTCGTACCTTATTCTGGACGGTTGAAGTAGATCCCCATTAAGCTTTCCAATCTTCAGCTTGAATTGATCTGTTACTTCCTCAACAACCAGTAAACAATACAAGCATTATATATATCATGGTGTTAGATCTATTCTATCATATATAATCAATAATGTAAAAGCATTTGACATAATCCCATGGATAAAATATTCATTCAAACACACATTATTGGACAGGAAAAGACTCTTTATATTAATATAAATCAGAGATTACAAGATACAACCTCTGACGGCACATCTGCGAACCGGAGAAACTGAATCCCCCACTTGTGCCTCCACCACTTCAATCCTCCATCTCTCGATAGCAAGCTCACAAGCAAAAGGCAATCTTGGGAAGAACACAAAAGTGCTCCAAGGGACAAAGGGATACAGACTCAAGCATAAGTTCCAGCAACAATGGACTATAGTTTTGTTGCTCTCAATTCTCTCTTATGCCTTCAATGTACCAAGGGGTTCCTTATATAGCTTTTCAAAGGGGTAATGAAACGTCGAATCTGAGTGATATCAAGGCATAGGGAAGGCCAGGAGTCAAATGAGTTGGATCCATGTCAAGGAAAACTCCAAAAGGATTTGGATTATGCACACATCCTAATGTACACGGTTTTAGTGGTCAAACCCGCGTATATACGTGCTTATAGGTTTAAAAGTCGCGTATATCATTTTTCATATGTTTTTAGGGATGATCAAGGAAACATCAAAGGAAAAAAAGTGGTCCATAGGGTCTAAGGAGTCTGCAGCAGGATAGGGGAAAGCCATACAAAGTGTGATTCACCTAGAGTGGCGAAATCCACTATAACAGATGCCCCCTAATGTGTGAGGTCAGAGGGGTCATACGATGGCTGAAATACATTATAAGTCCATCCCAGAAGTGGAGTGATGAAGGATCCCAAATGGAAGACTAGCCACCCAATCAGCATAGTAAAATAATACAACTCTGCATACAACTACAAATACATATAGCAGTCCCGGATACATAAGAGTACAAAGGCCATGAATAGGCATGATACATGATATCACATATGTGGTCATCGCCACGTACAATATACATAGATCAGAATCTCCATGATGAAGATATACAAAGGACCATGATCTCCAAAATGGCTAAAGATATATAATAGATCAAGATCTCCATAGTGGCTAGAAATATCTGACACATACTGGAATCAAGTCACGAGAGCTGAAATATCATAAGCACTGGCACGATCAAGGAGGTAGCATATAAGAGATGCCACCAATCTGGAAATTCTTCTACACAAACTGCTACGAGTACATGTCCTACTATGCGAATAGAGGTGTCGAGGTTGAACATAGTAGTCCATCGTCTGATTATCAGTCATTAATGTATACCGTTAACAGACGCGAGATCACCCACCGATAATGAAAATGGGAATCAAGGTACTAGAGTGCAAACTAACAAGTGTGAATAAATGTGTTGAGGTCGAACACTTGAAAGGGTCCATCGATCAGCGGATATTGATGTATTCCCAAGAACTGTCGATGGCAAGAGAACCTGCCACTGATGATTGCAAGTCTCAAGGCACTCAAAATGACTCTAGACTCCAATCCCAGAATAAATGATCTCAAGTCGATGGGCTGAAATCCGCTGGAAGGAGGGCATTAAGGCATCCCCCATCATCCAACACGAGGTACTCAACAAAGCTGTATAATGTGGAAGGACTCGATCATAAAGTGCATGAACTAGTAACTGTACCGGGAATGGTTGACATGCAAAGTCAAGATAACTGAGGAATGGCTGACTCAGGTTTCAACTTCCTTCGAACAAGAGCATAACAATGTATGGTGACTGAATGAAGGTAGCATAGACTTGATATACAAACTGGGATATCTCTGTGACATAGGAGGCATCAACAGAGGCTCCATAGGGACTAGAAGCTTAACCAGTCGGTGGAGATAAACTCAGATAAATGAGTACAACTCCTAAATTCAAACTATAAACCAACCAATGGATGTGATATACAGTGCCTTGTTCAAAGGCGACACGACTCGACAGCTGCCAAAGATAACATCTTTCCTTGTCCGAACTTTTGGTTTTTTTATTTTTTTGGACTTTTTCAGTTATTTGAAAAGCTTGAAAAAAGAATAAACTAGCTTTATAGTTACAAACTAGGAGGATATGAGTGTCACAAGGGAAAACAAACTAGTTCCAAGCAGTGGAACATACCTATGCTCAATGCAAGGATACATGTGTAGGATATCGACACTTGGGGGAAAATCCCCTCCCGATAAAAAGGGAATCAAGCTGCAAAGGATATAAAAAATGGCTCTGCATGGCTAGATATGAGACAATCTCGGGCTATATGGCTGAAACGCAATGTCAGGGGAGCCAGGATAAAGCTAAATAAGGAAGGAAAAGCTCATGATAATGCATTCACAACTTGACATGAGGGATTCTTGAGGGAGATAGGATAGCATAAGATCAAGAGGAGTATGAGGCTCTTGTGAAATGTCATGGTAGTACTATACAATGGACTCCCCCACCCTAAAGGAGAAACCATCGGCATGGGAACCAAATGAAAATAAGGCACTAACTAGGGTACCCATGTAAGGTGAAGCTCTACCACTCGTATCATGCCACTTCTAAAGCAACAAGAAGGTTCCGTGACATAATAGAGTGGGTCCATACCTAAGTTCATGGTGATATGGTCACAAGGTCATGCAAAATGCAAACGGTGGTGAAACCTAACCTATATGCTAGTTTAGCCATGATACATGAGATCGGCACGAACGGGTCAATCCAATGGCTGAAATGGCACTGGAAAAGGTCTTCTACAACACCAATTATGTAAAAAACGGTCCAAAATGGTTAGAAAATGTCGAAACTATAGGAAAGGGGGTAAAATTTTCTATAAATAGTAAAAAAAATAAATCATTTGAAACTTTTACCCATTTGGGCTCTGATTTTCAACTGCAAATTCCAGGACATCCAGCCGGCGGAATTCACAACCGTTTCTTCCAGGTATTTACCCATGCTCTCCTCTTGCATTTTTACATAATTTTTATAGATTTTCATGGTCAAATGAGTTTTTTAGGCCATCCCAAAATGAGCGTTGCAGCCCACATGGAAATCAAGGATTTTTCTGCATATAGGGATGGATATACATGGAAAAAGGCCTCAACCTACGTACATACGCAGCTATTTTCAAAATAGTCGCGTATGAGGCCGCACATATGATTTTTCACTAAACTAATGGGAAAATTTCCAATTTCTTTTGCAGGATGGTGCTAGAGTGGAGAGAGCGTGAGCATGGTGAAGTAGAGGAAGCAGTAAGGGCCGACTTAATGGCTCAACAAGCTCTTTGTGCATGCGGACTCTACAAGTTTTGGTGTCTTGGTGGTTTGAGGGCCAAACGAAGATTGCTACAGATGCTAGTAGACTATTGGGATCTAGAATCAGAGTATTTTCATATTGATGGGATGTCCCTCACCATAGAGGTGGAGGACATATATTTTATCATAGGCTTTCTAGACGAGGGGAGGTGGTGAACCTTCGTTCCCGTGGTGGGCCAGGGGGTGGCCTGACTATCGACGAGTACATTGCAGTGTACTATCATCCAAACACCGAGAAGGTGGGGAGTCATGTCCCTACCAATGCTATACAGGTGCTGGGCCTAAAGGCCATATTATTGACACTGGGCAGGATAGATGGCTTAGCATCACTCCACCAGGCCTCGCGGCCGCTGATGTTCTATGCAGTGGAGTGCATTAGACCCACAATCTATGACTGGAGTACTACACTACTGAGCAACATGAAACACCAGCTCAGTGAGTGTAAGGAAGGCAGGGTGCGGAACTTCAGGTTCAGCAGTATCTTGAGCACGTTTTTCTTCAAGTGTGTTCCAGGATTGAGCCCTAGAGTGGACGTTCCTCTCCATGGGGTTCGAGATCTGGCCCAACGGCGTTGGGCAGATGCTATGCGCAGTCTGGGGGGTGGTAGGGTGGCCAACCCATATCCATCTGGCTTTTTTCCATGGTGGTGACAACAGATAGTTGCCATTGATGACTACCCCTATGCAGGGATAGATTTCCGGGGGGACCCGGACATGCCATTACCACCAGGATCGGCATATGGCGATATAGGTAACAAATCTCGACCCTCACTCTTTTTAAAATTTTTTGAGTTATTGAATTTTTTTGTATTTTCTTGATTTTATGGAAGCAAAAATACATGTTTTTGCGAGACAACACATAGTGACATCTACCATTTGTGTGCAGATGTGGGACCACGGTGGCCAGAGGGCTTCGCTCGTCATAGACGGAGGGGAAGAGGAGATGACATCATGGGTGTGGATGCAAAGCGAACGCTCTAGAGAATTCATACCAACTTTGTGAGACTGACTCATAGAGTTCCCATGGCGCAAGTTGAGGACTTGCCTGAGGCCATGCAGCGGTAGGTGGTGGGTTTACCACGCGCATGGGTGTGTTTATTTCGATGGCTAGCTAGAGCCATAGTGATGTTCCATGATCACAACCCTCCTCCTCCTCCATAGGATTAGACACCTGGGAGTGTATACATTTTGTACGATCGTGTATTATATGATGGTGGCTTAAAAGCCCCAATTTTGTATCATGACACTATATATTATCACATTTTTTATGTATAAAATTTTTTATGGTGATTGATTTATTTATTTACATGTGTAAAAATTGTGTTTGTGATTAATTTATTATGAATGAAACAAATTCCAATCTAACACGTAGTTAGCATATGAGTAAGCAACTTGATTATTATTTCTTGGAATGTGTATATATGTTATATTGTCAAATTGTCGTTCTAACAATCTCACACGTAAGAATTTTCTCAATAACGCCAGATCTCTAACATGGTACAAACCATTGAGCTGTGACACTACTAACTCCAAATCAAGACGTACCTCAAGAGATAGAACGCCATGTAGAATGACATCCCGTAGAAGCTCAATAATGACGCTATATTCAGCAACATTGTTGGAAGATGGCCGTAGACATACACCTCATGAAGACAGTACCTGACCCATAGGAGTATAAATCACCCAAGCAGTAGAGGCTGAGTGTTGAGTGTGATGGATTGCACCATCCACGAATCCTATGTAGGTGGAAGATTCCATTGACATTTGCCAAAAGAAACAGAAACTAATCACAAACCTGATCATGATAAGAAAAAGACCTAACTATGAAAAGCTGTACAATAATATACAACAAGCAGCCTTGGCTAAAGATCATGCATAGTATTTTTTGAGATAGATCCCATTTCTAGGCTCTGCCAAAAATGTTCCTTCATAATCCACTAACTCATAAGCACCCTTCTCTAACACACGCTTGACCACGTAAGGACCACGCCACATAGGATTAAATTTCCCTGCCCCCAAGGGTTGTTTAAGTTGATCCCACAAAAGGACCAAGTCTCCTTCACTAAACACTCTTGGATGGACAGAATTATCATACTGAACCTTAATGCGACGCTTATTAACCTCTAGATCCACCAAGGCATCCCGATGCTGCTCATCGAGTTGCTCAAGGTGAACCAAATGCTCCTCCAAAGGTGAAGTGTCTGGTAATAATTCCACAGCTAGCTTCAATGAAGGAATTTCTCATTCAACCGGTAATATCGATTCCACTCCATGTACAAGCTGATATGGAGAAAAACCAGTGGCAGTCTTGACCGCGGTTCGATATGACCACAAATCAGGATATAACATAATGTACCAATTATTCTTGCTTTGTGCGATGGTTCATTGGAGAATGGATTTGAGTGATTTATTCACTGCCTCTACCTGTCCATTCGCTTGGGGGTAGTAAGAAGAGGAGTGCTCTTGCTTATACCCTAACTTCGATGCCAACTCTTCCATCATACGATTCTGAAAGTGCGAGCCATGGTTAGTGACAAGCTCTTTCGGAATCCTAAACTGAGTAATAATTTGGTTGAATACAAAGTGAGTGGATATCTCACCATCGGATTTTACTGTAGGCATAGTCTCAGCCCATTTCGTGAAATAATCAACAGCCACTATAATGTGATGGTGCCCCCCAGCCGAAGCTCGATTTCAATCCATAAAATCGAGCCCCCACTTAGTGAAGGGACCGACGGTGATAATGGGATGTAATGGGGCAGGTTTCGAGTGCATATTATGTGTGAACGTCTGGCAAGGGTGGCACCTCTTGACCGCATCAACATAATCCTTAAATATCGACTGCTAGAAATAACCCGCTCTCAAAATCTTTTGAGCTGTAGAAATCCCAGATAAATGACCACCACACGCCCATCTGTGGCAATCATTCAGCACAACCTCAGTCTCTTCATGAGTTAAACAATGTCGTAAAATGGAATCTACCCCAGGGTGGTACAAAGTATTGTCCACTATGAGGTAATTCTTAGAGACATGACGTAATCGTCGTCGTTCATCTCGCGAGAGGTGAGTAGGGGTCTTCAGTGTTTGTAAATATATTATGATATCCCCATACCATGGGTCTAACATAGATATTAAGAATATGTGTTCATCGATAAACGTATCTTCACAAACCAACTCCTCGGCCTCGCTCGAAAAATATGATATAAGCTCTGCAAAGATTAAAGACTTCTTTGATTTTGCCAAAACAAACTCGAGATCAAATTCTTGCAGAATGACAATCCATTTATTATACTTTCCCCCAATCATCCTTTGGGTGAGGATGAATTGAAATGGATTGAAATGGGCCACAACCAAGGTCTGGCGAAGGAGAATATAATGTCTCAAATGCTGAACCACATGTACGGTAGCTAAAGTAACCTTCTCGACATGAGAATAATGAATCTCTGTTTCAATAAGGTTTCAGCTCAGATAATATATGACATGCTCTTGGAGATCCTCATCCTCTTGAACCAATACCATACTAATCGTCTCTAAAGATGTGACCACATATAATAAGAAATCACGGCTATAGTCCGGGGGACTAATCACCAGGGCTGATGCTAGGGCTCGCTTGAGTGCATTGAAGGACTCCTGGGCTCGCTCATCCCAATAAAAGGGAGTATCCTTCTTCAAGAGATGCATGAAGCCTCTAGTCAAATTGGAAAAGTTGACAACAAATCTTTGTAAGAAGTTTTCCATGCCTTGCAAACACTGAAGATGATGAATATTCTTCGGGGGAGACAACTGAAGTATTGCCTCAACCTTCAAAGGGTCAACTCTTATACCCTCTTTGGAAATGATGAATCCTAATAAACGACTTGAATTCACACAAAAGATGCACTTATGAGGATTTAACCTAACTGAATAGTGCTGGCATCTTTCGAATACCAATCTGAAGTGATAGGGATGACGTATTCTCATACAGGAATGAGCAGCGAGGTCATCCAAAAATACCTCGATAATTGACTTGAGATTGTGGAAAATCAAGGTCATTTCCTGCTGAAATGTAGCTCCGGCGTTTTTAAGGCCGAAAGGCATTTTCTGATATGTGAATGTTCCCCAAGGAAAAATAAATGCAGTCTTATGTTGGTCCTCAGGTTTAATCTGTATCTGATTATACCCGAAAAATCCATCCATAAGGGAGAACACCTCGCTACCCGCACACTGATCCAAAATCTGATCTATAAATGGTGTGGGGAAGTTATCCTTAGGACAGGCATGATTCAAATCACAGAAATCAGTGCATATCGAGATTGCTCCTTGCTTCTTATCCACCAGAACGGGGTTTGAAACCCACTCCGTCAAGGGAACGGGATAGATGAAACTGGCTTTCAACAGTTTCTCTATCTCTGCCTTAATGGCGGGTGCTTTCCTAGGATTCACTGCACGTAAACGTTGTCGAACATGCTTAGCATTGGGGTAAGTCTTAATCTCGTGCTCAACAATACGAGGGTCAATACCTGGCATCTCGTCGTAAGACCAAGAAAAAATATCACGAAATTCCTTGAATAGCTCAGTATATTCTAGAATCTTAGCATGGGAACATTCTGCCCCAATATAGACATTCTCTATCGTGCCAGGATTGCGAGAGATGTTGATAGGAATCGTTGAAGATATGTTTTCCATGTTTCCATCAGCCATCGAACCAGGAGAGCTTAATGGAACCACAAGACTACCAACTCTATGACTAAGAACTGCCCTAAAATCCTCACGCTCCAAATGGTCAAGCTCTGGAATAAAGTACGATCTATGATGAATTTCCTCCCATGGTGGCTCAACTCCCGACATAGCCTCAATAATTGGTTCATCCGAAGGGAAAACCATATGAAGGTAGCCGTTGGCATGAGAAGACTGTACTGCCCATGCCGGCAGCAAATACGAGTCCTCCTCCTCCATCCGTGAAGAGGAAGGACTCGGCTTTGCAACACTCTTGATATTAGCTTGATAAGCTATCATGGTTGTAGGCAACAACATGCTCGTCTCGACAGGATCACTCGAAGTACTCGGTGTAGGAAGAATCCAAGGGTCTTCCATATGATTCGTGTGAAAAGACACCGATGTCGTAGAACTAGAAGCCTCATCGGAACTAGATCCTTTCATGAGGATTGATGTAGGACAACTAAAGCTTTCCATGAGGGATGGATACATGCCTACACCCACACTCCCAATTTTCAGCTGAGAGTGCTCAACGATTGGGATCGAAGCTCCCAAAGATGTGGTAACAGACGGATTCTTGAATGTCATTTGATCAATCGTTATGATCTTCCCGTTATGTGGAAAGAATACAACATGGAACAAGGAAGAAGCAACAGCTTGCATACTGTACATCCAGTTCCTACCCAGCAGGAGACTATAGTCAAGGGACACATCAACCACCTCAACCTCTATCGCAATGGTCTTCCCCCCCAAATGGACTTTAAGGGAAGGAAGGATGCTGTGCGGCCTAAAATATCTCCCATCGAACGCAGTTAACATAGTCACTGATTTATATAGCTCAGGAGAACCGAGACCCTTCCAATAGGCCAAAGACATCACAGAAGCAGCAGCGCCCTCGTCAATCATAGTACGTTTGACAGTCATACCAAGACATTCTACGTGCACCAAAAGAGACACATAGTAGGGCAAGCGAGGCTAAAGTCTTGTAGTTTCAAATTTGATCACAGAGGAAGAATCATCATCGTTCACACCAAGGGCAGAAAGCAATGCCTTCCTTTGCGAAGGACAACTCTGAAACACTTCCAATGCAGACATCGCACAAGGAATATGGCCCAAATCCTTGACAACTGAATAATTCTGGGCGGCTCGGGCATTTGGATTATGCCCTGAACGCTTAAGGACTCCCTTATGAATGTGAGGTGCAGCCTTAGGTTTATCCGTAGGTTTCTCAATGCGCAAAGGGGATCCTGGTGGATCAGGCTCTTTTCCTGTGCTAGGTTGTGACGAACTATAATCTTTCGCACGAGTCACAAATTTCACAGCACAGACCATGTTAATGCACCCACGACCACTACCCTCCGGTGGATCATCATCACTAGACTGGTCATGGGACTTCGAGTTCATATTTTGATTATGCGGTAAAGGGTTAGTTAGCACAGCTGGGCCTTGTGCTAAGAATCTTGAAGCTTCTTCAATCCGAGGGCACAAGTAAGTGAGGTGATCGTCCTTACATATCTTGCAAGGGAACTTAACCTTACGTTTCGCTTGCTTGTCCCCCCTAGCATTTCTACCGTTCTTGTCACTATCGTTAGCATTCTCATTCTTATTCCCACCCTTTCGATTATTATTTTTACCCTTTTTTCTATTCCGTCCGAGCTGCTGGTTACCTTTTTGGTCCAACGATTGCATAGAAAGTACATTCACCATTTTGGCAGGTTGAGATGAAGTCGTAGCTTGTCCTGAAGCAGATTGGTTGAGTGACAATTGACTAACTTGTTTTGCAACCGAATCTGCAGGTTTCGTACTTGCACAACCCACAATGCCATCAGTATGTGGTCCAGGTTTGACTTTGGGATCGAAACTGGAATGAGGAGCATTGGGAATAATCTCATACAACAAACCGGACTGAGCATAGATCAAGTCCAGTTCTTGCGCCCTAAAATCGCTTGTTCCTCATTCTGCACTCCGGATGTGGAAACATCCTTCGCTATATATGGCAATAACGACTTCAGGAACCACTCGAGAAGGAATTCCGGTGGTATAAAAGCTTTAATTAATCTCTTCTGTCTACGCCACTCTTGAATATGATCAGAAATATGTGTGGCTTTATCTTGCCGAAATGTCGACAAGAGTTCAGTACCAACGTCATAGCGCACTGGTAGCTGGAAGTGATTAATAAAAGTCATCACAAGGTCATCGAACAAAGCGAAGGCTCTTTTAGGTAACTCTATATACCATTTCACAGCAGGCCCTGTGAGGGTGTGTTGAAATAGTCTCAAATAGACTAAGTCATGATGTAATGAATTCAAAGAGAACCATAGGTGAAACGCAGTAATGTGTTCACTCAGATCCTCTCCTGGTTTTCCTTCAAACTTAGGTATGTTTGAAGGAAGCTTGGTAGGGACAGCCGGCCAAGCCGGGTCATGAGCCATAGGATCGTTCATCAGTCTCGATAAGTCAGGAAGATTAAGCGTCGCAAGGAAAGGGAGCCTAGGATGATGAGGTCGATGGACCGCTCCCTGGTTCATATAGGGTTGATTACCACCATGGCATTGGCCATAGTGTCCTCCTCCCGTCTGACCCATATAGGGTGGCATGGAAGTACCATAGTATTGTGGTCCTTGACTAGTAGGAGCTACAAATCCATAATTAGGAGAGTAAGCAGGTTGTTGATACCCACCTCCATAAGGTCAAGAAACATGTCCATACTGCGTCCCATAATAAGGTCCATAGGTCATCACATGCAATGCCCCATGAGACACTCCGTAGGTAGGAAGATACGCTCCGGAAGTAGGGATATACGCCCCGAAAGTAGCAAGATGACCTCTAGAATCATGAACATAGCCTCCTGAAGTAGTGGGCGGTATGTGAACTTGAGACACAATCGGTCTCATAACCATAGTACGGACCTGACTCATAGCCGTATACCGGCTCGAAGGACCAAGTGAATAAGGTGGAGGATGTACATTTGAAGAACTAGGGACCGAGGACAAAGGAATCTGAGTAATAATATATGTACTACCACCTATTGTTACTCATCTCGGATCTGGTATCCTAATCGGATCGCTAACCCTAGACCTAGGAGGGAGATACGATGTAGCTTCCACCACTTGGACGGAAGGTGCAATGTGACTAGTGCTCCCAAACCTCTTCGCATGGTAAGGAATGAGAGTGCCCCCAGGCATAGTGTTAGGCTCAAAATCAGATTTGACATGAAATGTCAAATCATGTGTAGGGAAACCAGACATAGCATAACTACCGTAGCTAGTGCTGGCAGGTTCAAAATGAGTCTCGGCGTCCTCCGACATTCCATACCGGTAACGCGTCAATGGGGAATCAGACCTAGAGTGAGTAGGCCTATCATGCAAGGTTCCTATCTCAGAAATCATAGGACTTAACTCAGCTAATTCGAGTGAAGGATCATAAGTAGGAGTAAATTCCCCATCGTCTACACGAATGGGAGTAGGTGGTTCAGTAATATTCTCTAAACGGTCTCCCATGGTGTGTGAATCAATGTGTGAAATAGTCCACCTAGACTGTCTAGGTCTCTCTCCCAAAGGAAGAGGGGAATTATAAGGTGGAAGTCCTGCTAAATGACGAGAACGGTGAGGAACCGCACTCGAATCCACAATGACTCAAAAAATAGCAAAGAATTTCTATTTACGTAAACCCTAGGCCAACTATCATGCACAGAGAAATCACTAATAAAATCTAAATCCAAATGCAAGAAAACAAGGGCTGGATAACTGAGCTCCTGAATGAAGAAAGTATGTCTCTCCTAGGAGAGGCGTGAGACTCCCATACACAACAAGTGGAGGTACGTAACCAATTATTGTGGCCCTCAGCTTCAACGCGTAAAGCGACTGTGTTGTCCAACCCCAACCTAGCCAGGACACCTGTAGAATAACCCCTATAAAGTACCCCCTTGATATCCTAGGTAAGGCCACTAAGGTCACATCAATATAATCAATGCTCAAGCGGACAGTTGCAGGCGGGATTGACCGTATGGGCAGGGTAGCAAAGCCTGAAACTCTTGAAAGAGCCCCCAGATATGAATACAATCCTGGAAATATCTCCAGTGCTACTCACTTATGACTAGGGGTCATCCCAATCAATAACCGCTCACATTGCCTCATGCTTAACTCCCTTTTGAAAAGAGGATCCTGAGAAACACTGGTTATACCAAGGATTTCACACACTCACTTGGACAGACACTTAGATGTTGTTGTTTAGTGATCTTGGAGAATTGACTTACAATGAACTATTCCAAGATCCTAAAACCTAAGCTTTTTGGTGCACCCTAGAAAAGAAAAGAGTGTAATTCATTTTATTTAGCGTTGATTTTAGTTGGCTTTATTACTCAAAAAAAGGGATATGATCGTGCAACTAGTGATGTTATGACACAACATGAAGTAAAATGCACACCTCACAATCAATGCAAATGCATTGTGTCCATGGAAATAGGGTATGCTACTACGTGAAATGCACAATTCTTCTTCAAATGATAAATGCAAATTATCCTATATGAAGTCCTAACTAGTACTCCAAAGCAAATCTAGTGCAAGTACAATGCAAAGTACAAAATGCAATGCATGATGATAAGCAAATGTTTTTGGATTTTTTGAAAATAACAGAGATGCAAAAAGCAAAAGAATGATCCTATGACCCCTAGACTCTGCAAGCACACCCAAACAGCACTCAAGAAAAGCACTAAGGTAAAAGAACTCTAATGCACTAATCTCAAACAAAAAATTGAAAATGCCATGACAAGAACCTTCTTAAAAAAGAAAAATTTAGCCTAAAAAAAACGTTTCTGGTCAGAAACAGAGGTCTAAGAAGACCCAAGAAGTGCCAAAGGAGACTTAGCAAATATTAGAATTCACCTAGCAACCAATTATCTTCCCCAAAAAGGCAAAATCAAGGGCATACGTGACTGTTCGCAGTAAACCTGCATGTATACGCGGAAATCGCAGGGGAAACCACATGTATACGTGACTGTAAGTCAAAAACTCGTGTACAGGAAGAAAGGTGCATAAAATCAAGGAAAACAGATAGGCTGAGACAAACTTCACACCAATCAGACTCTACCAGGCATACATGCCCCCATACCCGACACAGAAACAAGAGAGAAAGAGCAATTCAAATTCATTGAATGTCGAGAAACCAACCCCCAAAGGACAACTACTAGGAACTCCCCAACAGAGTCACCAATTCTATTATGGAGAGAAATTCCTATGGCTTGGGGTACCACAACAGATAGCTTGACTCCAGAAATCAATCCTTTCCAATATGCAATAGAAATTAAATGTCTAACACTAAAGGATCAGACCTCATACCTTATTCCGGACGGTTGAAGTAGATCCCCATTGAGATTTCCAATCTTCAGCTTGAATTGATCTATTACTTCCTCAACAACAAGTAAACAATACAAGCATTATGATATATCATGGTGTTAGATATATTCTAGCATATATAATCAATAATGTACAAGCATTTGACATAATCCCATCGATAAAAAATTCATTCAAACACACATTATTGGACAGGAAAATATATTTCTATTAATATAAATCAGAGATTACAAGATACAACCTCTGACGGCGTGTCTGCAAACCAGAGAAACTGAATCCCCCGTTTGGGCCTCCAACACTTCAATCCTCCATCTCTCGATAGCAAGCTCACAAGCAAAAGGCAAGCTTGGGAAGAACACAAAAGTGCTCCAAGGGACAAAGGGATGCAGACTCAAGCATAAGTTTCGGTAACAATGGACTATAGTTTCATTTCTCTCAATTCTCTCTTATGCCTTCAATGTACCAAGGGGTTCCTTATATAGCTTTTCAAAGGGGTAATGAAAGGTCAAATCCGAGCGATCTCAAGGCATAGGGAAGGCTAGGAGTCAAATGAGTCGGATCCATGTAAAGGAAAACTCCAAAAGGATTTGGATTATGCACACATCCCAATGTACACGGTTTTAGTGTTCAAACCCGTGTATATACGCCCTTATAGGTTTAAAAGTCACGTATATCATTTTTCATATGTTTTTAGGGATGATAAAGGAAACATCAAAGGAAAAAAAGTGGTCCATAGGGTCTAAGGAGTCTGTAGCGAGACAGGGGAAATCCATACAAAGTGTGATTCACCTAGAGTGGTGAAATCCGCTATAACAGTTGCATTCTAGTAACCATGCTTGTTTATTCCTCTCATGGATCTGCCTTGTATTGGTCCATAGCCATGAGTTGGTTACATTTGTCTTTGATTCAAAAGTATTGACGTACTACAGAGGCCTACTTGACAACATTCTCCAACCGAGCTGACATTCTCACCTCGAAGTGACAACTTGTTCTCTCAAAGTTCTCCCTTATCGTATCCCTCTAAGCGTCATGCTTTGGGGGGAATCTTGTTATACCTAAATCCTGTCACCATCATGTGATGATATCCTTAACCCCTATGTTTTCCCTTAATCCCAAAACTTGGAGTGGAAACTTGCTTTGGATGTTAATTCTACTTGAAAAATCCTACCATCGTGCTTACCCTTTGGCTGATGAGCGGTACCTTACTTAGCACCGCATGTGTCCTATTATATAGAAGTGGTACCACCACTGATATGCTTTGTTGTTGAAGC
This sequence comes from Pseudotsuga menziesii, assembly GCA_001517045.1. NCBI lineage: Eukaryota > Viridiplantae > Streptophyta > Pinopsida > Pinales > Pinaceae > Pseudotsuga > Pseudotsuga menziesii. The sequence continues at coordinate 817,110 of LPNX010818639.1, forward strand.
GGTTCTCACCTAAAATGCTGTGTCATAAGGGAATAAAAGCGGTAACTTGGGTAAAATGGGAAAAAGAGAAGTTTCTCGAGGCTTCTAGATCATGAGTCTCGTGTCCTCCCTTATCCCTATCAATATGGGTTAGTTTGAGCTCAAGATCCACCTTGGTAGGATCTTGGAGCCACCTCACCCATAATTCTCTCAACTATCCCTATCCATTGAGCCCTATAAATACAGTCTCATATCCATAGTTGAGGGGGAGAACTGAATGGTATTGTTATGATGTTGAATTGACTACCTAGTCCAATCCATTGGAGAGCACAAGAGAGAAAGTTGGAGCTTTTGGGGATGAAGTGTTTGTCTTGTGGAGGAGTTTGTCGACACTAAGGAAATGGTTGTAAGCTTCTTCATTCATTCTTAATGCAAAGCTGATTTCTGTCCCACATATTTGTTGTTTCGATTTCACATGTATATGGTACTAGATTCCTTAGTCACTAGTATGGATGCATATATGATTTTATGGTAGCTTTTACGTGCTTGTTTGTTTGACATGTTTGCAGGTACACAGGTTCACATTCAAAGAAGTATTCCAGGTGTTTACAACATTTAGGGAAGGTCTTCATCCTTTGTCATTCACTCATTTGTTCTAGATCTGAACCATTTAGACCAAAGGAATAGCTTCTGTCCACAGAAGGTGCAATATTCCTGATAACACTCCTTGCAAAGGATTGGTGAATGGAAGTCAGCTAAAGCATTACCTGGTTAGCGACGACTTGGATGACAGAATTAAAAAAAAGGTATCCAATGTTCTTTTACTTCTTTTTCAGACTCTTTAAAATGGATTATTGAAAAAATATCCTCTTATGAAGTCAACTTTAAGCTCTTTTCGAGACTCTTTAACAATGAAAAAGATTGCCAAGCGAGCTTCATGCTTTCACGCTTGTAAAAGTATTTGAAATTTCATTCAATCAGTCATAGTTTACCCTTTTTTCAGACCAATTAGACTCATTTACAAAAAAGGTACACTCTATTTTATCCTAACTAGAAGAGTTCTCCTAGGCATCAGTTTATAAAGTTTTGGGCCTTGGGAACTAAAATTACAAAAACGTCCACCCTGGAGTCTTCTTATTCATTTCATACTCTCTAAACATAAAATGAAGAATGATTTTACCTTCTTTGGACTCATAAAATTAAATGATGAAGGACCCTTTATGGGAATGAACATCGGGCCTTTCTCAGGTTAATAAAGCATATGAGAATGGAATCATCACTTTCTGAGCTACATTGAGAGTTTTTTACCCTTTTCAATCTCATTAAAAAGAAAAGAGGTACCCATCCTTTGTGATGGAGAAATTAAGGCAATGGGGAACATCTTGCATTTGTATTAATGGCAGCTCATAGTACACCCTTGAACATGGCACCTGTCTGCAATTGAATTTCAAATAGTTCGATATTCATCTTGTCACCGATTCGATCCACTTTCGTGAGTCATTTAACTCCTTTGAGTCAATTCAAAGAATGCATCATCATGTCCTTGCATTAGTTTTGTTCTTTGCCTCGTTGATTCAATGTTTCCAATTCATTTTTCATGTCATTCAATGTTCAAGAGAAACCTCTTCTACAGTATACCTCTATAGTTTCCTTACCTTCCTTTGATTTGGTCACATCTGAATCAATCCTATGGTTGTTTTCGTCACTTCAATATCATATTTTGTTCCATATTATGTGTCGATGATGGTGGAAACATCATGGACCTCCTTTGATGAGTCTATTCCTATCGAATACAATACATCATCCAGGAATTGGACTTAGAAACCGAATCAAGTACCTTGAATCTTGCATTCCTTGATGGCAGGTTTCCTCACTTTCAATAGTGGACTTTCATCAATGACCATTGATTGAAGTATTCCACCAAGTGTTTGACTTCAATCCCTCTAATCACATATGGAGGAATGTACTGTTATACCTTGGGAATCATTGACATCAATGATGATGTCCATCGTGCTTATTAATGGTATACATCAATGGTTGGTAATCAAGTGGTTTCTACCATGATCGACATCAAGACATCTATTCACATGGATAGAATCATATCGTTTTGGGATTGGGATGAAGACCCTAAGTGGTTAGGTATTCACTTGAATATGTTCCTATCCTGAGCTTGTGATGGATTATTGTTCAAAGTTATGACATGGATATACATTGTATGTCTGGTGGCTATGTTTAGGTTTTGAGTTAGGATGACATGGATATACTTTGTATGTCCTGTATCCATTTTCCATTTTGAGTATTGTTGATCATGGATCTATAGTGTATTGTTAGTATCCATTACATGGTCATTATACATGGATATGCAGTGTATTGTTCAGCCGCCATGATTGAGTCAGAAAGTTGGTAACTAGTCTTGTTTCAAGTCTTCACTCACCTCTCTCTTGTCTCTGATTCCATATCAATATCTAGAAAATAATTTCACCTATCACATTCCTGTAGCTTCATACTTTGGGGGCATTGTGTTACACCCAAAAACTGGCCTAATTCTTAAATCCCTTGAATTCCCTAGACAAAACATCTTTTTGGACTCTTATTTCTTAATCCTTGGTAGTCCGATGCACCTTGCATCCTGGCATAGAGCGTCAGATAGGTCTGGCACATTTTTTCCATTAGCAAGGTGCGTCAATGGCTCCTATAGCTTGATCACAAGGAGCATATAAGCAGCTATCATATTTGCAAGGAATGTCAACAGTCCAAAAAGGGAAAAAAAGAGAATATTTGAGAAGCTTCTGGGAAAAATCTATCGTGGAGGATGATCCTAACTACTTTGGAAAACTGGCACTCAACCTCCTAACCCCTATGGTTCATTCCCTACCTTCCTCCCAAAATATCTCAATCCATTTGTGATTCCTTTGGCCTATAAAACTAAGCTACATGGACCATGTGGGGGGGATACCAAGTTAGAACCTTTAAGTTGTTGGATTCAAGTTTGGTATAGGAGGCAAAGAGAGAGTGGTTGTGAGTGAGATATTGCATAGTTTGTAGTGTATGTTTGAGCGATTCAAAATATATTGTAAAATAAAATCTTCGACATCAAATATTTGGTTGTATACTTTTTTCTCATCTTTAATAAAAACATGTTTCCCTTTCCCATAAATGATTCATGTTGATATTGATTATTTATTACTAGTTTCCTTGATCATTAGTATATATTACTAATTTATCTTGTTGCTCTCATCTCTTGTTTTGTTCTTTTTGTTCTTTGGAGGTACAAATCAATCGCACAAGGATCTAAAAAACAAGGACAACCTTCCAAACTCAAGGTAAAGAGAGCTTATCATTCAAGTAATTCGGCCATCTAGGGAGAGGATACATCAATTTTTCTAGGGTGTATAAGGCAATGTATGTTGTAACTCTATACCTGCTTCGAAACATAGACATTGTAATTAGTTTTTCATATACCCCCCCCCATTATATGTATATGGTATATTTATATCCCCTCCTAATTGATTCTCTATGAGGTATATAAAATCTTTGAGGCACTAAAAAAATTTCATTTTAAATGCATAAAATAAACCTAAGTAAAATGAGAAAATTCATCAATGAAAGTGAGAACATACTTTTATTTACTGATGGAAGGTTGTGGGAAATCATGTGATTTCATTATGGACCAAATAAAGAGGGGAAGAGGCTCTCCATTCCTTTTCTTTGTTAAATTTATGTTTGGAATGTTTTCTAGGTATTCAATTGTGCTACACTCCATCAAAACATTTGATCTCCGGAAAACCTATTACCATACCTTGCTTGTTGATTTGGGAAAAGTACCTAAATTTTAGATGGATAAATATCTCGGTATTATACGTTAATAATATAGTACAAATAGGTTTGGGAACAAAATGAGAGAAGGAATCCAACTGAGAAGTATGATCAACAATTCCATGGGAAAGTTGTATTAGCACCCTGTAATTTTCCTATGGTTTTGGTAGGAAGTCACATGGATAACCATTTCAAACCAATATTTAGACTATATTCTAGCCAATACAGTCATAGAGGTCTCTGTCTTGTCACAAAAAAAAATTCAGATATACACTTATGTTTGTTAATGTATTTGTAACTTCATAATGTATTCACCTGTATATTTTATGTATTGTATCCCGATGTTTATTTTGGGAAGTGTCTGAAATGTACTTGAGTCATGTAATGCCTTGATGTTCCTATCGAGAGATTCAATAATGTAAACAAGTCATGTAAAGTCATTGTGGTTAACCTTCCTATTGATCAAGGGTTAAAGTCCTCGCAGTTGTAGGGCCCTATGGTTATTAGACTCTCCTAGAGAATTCGACCCTAGTGAGTTATTGTCAAGTCGAGAATTAGTATAAATAGAGAGTGAGCCTCTCTATTTATCACACATTCACTCGCACTCAGTTGTAGCACATAACTAAGAGAGAAGAAGTTGTTGGGACAAGAGAGAGAGAGACTACTGATGTCGGGATATCATCTTACTGTTTTGGGGTTTTTCTTTTGGTGCTGATTCTATCTCTATGGAAGTTGTGGGGTTTTTCCTTTATGGTTTCCCTGAGGAAAAACATTGTGTTCATTGTCTCTTATGTTTTATTGATGTTCTTGTTATTCTCTCAGTTAAAGATCCTAATATAATGCTATCTTGAATGATAAAAATCTAACATGGTATCAGAGCTAACCTGAGAAGAAGACACTATGAAGCTGCAAAAACTAGGGCTTCCTACTTTTTGGATCTCTCTCCATAGATTTTCAGCAAAAGAAGTTTGGGCTGACTCTCCTCTCCAGGGAGCATATTTATATTGAAGAAGAATCTGATTCTGAGCATTTTCAGTTTTTGACCCGACACTACTGCAGGAAATTAGGGCTTTCCACAAAAGTGGAATTTTTGAGTGAGCCCAAGTCTGGATTGATCTCCTGAACCAACACTGCAAAAATTCAACTCCAAATATAGTTTCGACATATTGACCTGGTAAGATCTAAATCTTTTGTATTTCCATTTGAGGTTCTCAGTTAAAATGTCTCTTCATACCAATCTTGATGAAAATATTAAGGGAGTTGATAACTTCCAAAGCCTAGAAGTATAGGATCTCCTTGTTCTTGGAAGAAAATGAGTTGGACTCCTACATCAATGAGGAGGTTCTATTTCCAGAGGGAGATGAGGCTAAGGCCTTACACATGAAGAAATTGGTCATGGATAAGAGGATTATTGCTGATTCAATCAAGGATCACCTCATACCACAGGTGTCCTCCCTAAAGACACCTAAAGCTATGTTTGATGCCTTGACCAAACTGTTTGAAGGAAAGAACATAAACCGAAAGATGACTTTGAGGAACCAGTTGAAGAATGTGAAGATCCAGAATGCAGAGACCATACATTCATACTTCACAACGGTCTCCCAGATTAAAGAACAACTTGAATCAGTGGATGAAGAAGTGGAGAATGCAGATATTGTAATGACCACCTTGAATGGTCTCCCTAGGACATGGGACTCTTTCATTCAAGGGATCTGTGCCAGAAAGAAGCTAGTCAATTTTAGCAGACTATGGGAAGAATGCTCACAAGAAGAAGCTTAGATAGTAGCTCTAGAAGAAAAGATGGGAAGTGAAGATCAAACTCTCACAGTTCAATCCAAGAAGAGCAGAAGGGACTATCATCATCATTCTAAAGGTAAGCATCCTTCCTCTAGAAAAACTCAACTCAGATGTTATACTTGTGATGAAATAGGACACTATGCCAGAGATTGTCCTACAAACAAAATAAAATCCCACAAGAAGAAAAAAAACAAGAGAAGACATCATTCCCATGCTGCAAAAGATGATGAACCTTCCACAAAGAGAATCAAGCAGGAAAGTGATGATTCTTCAAGTGATGAAGAATATGTTTTGATTTTCACTCTCATGGGAAACATCACACATGGAAGAAATGATTGGCTTATAGAAAGTGGGGCTTGTAAACATATGACAGGATTCAAAGAGTCCTTTGTGAAACTATCAGAACATGAATCACCCCACAAGGTGAAACTTGGAGATGACTACCAGTATCCAATAAAAGGTAGTGGGGAATCCTCCTATAAGTTAGACTCTGGAAATTCTATGAAGATGAAGGATGTATTCTTTGTACCAAGACTTAAGAATAACCTCCTCTTCATATATTCATTAGATGCAAAAGGCAGGAGGGTTTCATTTGTAGATGGCCAAGTTCTCATGTGGCCAAAGGGAAATACTATTGATGATGTGGTAGTGATTGGGGAACAAGAGGGAGGTCTATACAAATTGAAGGGCCATCCAGAACAACCCTCGGTCCATGACATAGTAGAGCCAAATGAACTTTGGCATAGATGGCTTGCCCATGTGCATTACAGAGCACTACCACTTCCAAGCAAAGCTATTGAAGGTCTTCCAGAAATTTAGGAAAAACATGATGGAGTCTGCAAAGGATGTGCGAAAGGAAAGAACACAAAGAAGACATTTCCAAGTAGAGAGAGCAAGGAAAAAGGAATATTGGAAATCATTCACTCTGATGTATGCAGTCCAATGTCATCAAATTCATTAAGTAGGTATGTATACTATGTTTCTTTTATTGATGATTTTTCTAGGAAGACATGGATATACTTTATGAAGAACAAAGATGAGGTATTTAGCAAGTTCAAGGAATTCAAAGCCTTGATCGAGAACCACACAGAAAAGAAGATCAAAACCTTTAGATCAAATAATGGTGGAGAATTCACATCAAATGAATTCAAAGAATCACACAAAGATTCATGGATTAAGAGGGAGTTAACCACTCCATATAATCCACAACATAATGGGGTTGCAGAAAAAAGAATAAAATGATCATGGAAGCTGCAAGGGCCATGCTTCATTATCAATATCTTCCAATGCATCTATGGGAAGAAGATGCCAGAACAGCGGTGTATGTACAGAACCATACTCCACACAGAGTACTTGAGAACAAGACACTTGAAGAAGTCTTTTTCGGCAAGAAACTAGAAGTCAGCCATCTCAGAATATTTGGCTTTCTAGTGTACATACACTTTCCGAAAGAAAAGAGGACAAAGTTATATCCTTCAGGAAAGAAGGGTATATTTGTGGGATACTCTGAAAGATCGAAGGCTTACAGAATATACTTCCCAGGATTCAAGAATATTTACATCAATAGGGACATAACATTTGATGAAGACTCAGCTTACAACAAATCCAGAAAGAGATCTGCTGAAGAACCTTAAGAAACAAAAGCACCCAGAATTCATGACACAACAATGAACGAAGAAATTCAAGAAGAAGATAGATAATTAGAAGAATCTCAAGAACCTGTATATCCACCTCAATATAAGAATCCTCACAAGAGGAAACCTGCTTGGGTATGAGAAGCTATCCAAGGTGTAGAAATATATGGGGCTCTAGAATAAAATCATAGAGAAAGAAAAAGAACTAGGTCCTGCTCCGATTATGTAGGCTTATTATGTGACTTCATCGATAAAGAACCTTCCAAATATGAAGAAGCGGCAGAAAGGAAAGAATGGAAGGATGCTATGATCAAAGAGTATCAATCGATCATGAAGAATGATGTTTGGGATGTTGTCCCAAGACCAGAAGGGAAGTCCGTTGTAACTTCCAAATGGATCTACAAGATCAAGCATGCTGCAGATGGCAACATAGAGAAATATAAAGCAAGATCCATGGCTAGTGGCTTCTCCTAGAAAGAAGGAATATATTATGAATAAAATTTTGCACCTCTAGCCAGATACACTTCCATCAAATCAGTACTTGCTCTGGATGCAATGATGAAATGGAAGATACACCAGATGGATGTCAAGACTACTTTCTTGAATGGTGTAGTGGAAGAGGAAGTGTATGTGGAGCAGCCACTTGGTTTTGAGAAACATGACAAGGAGTCTCATGTGTGTAAATTGAAGAAAGCCCTGTACGGTTTAAAACAGGTACCCAGGACATGGTAAGACAAAATTGATAGCTTTCTATCTAGTTTGGGCTTTACCAAGAGTAAAGCATATTCCAACTTTTACTACAAGGTTGAAGATGGTAACCCAGTGATACTCCTACTGTATGTAGATGATCTGTTTAAGACAGGTATGGATGGGTTGATTTTTGATACGAAGAGGAAGCTTGTTGCCGAGTTTGAAATGAAGAACTTGTGTATGATGCACTATTTTCTAGGCATGAAGGTGTGGCAAAATGTAGATGGAATTTCCCTGGGATAAGGGAAGTATACCGTATAGATCCTGAAGAGGTTCAGGATGATGGACTTCAAGGCCATGACCACACCTATGGCAGCAAACCTGAAGCTATAGAGCAATGCTTCATCAGAATCAATTGATGCTACGATGTATCATCAGATGATTGGGTCCTTGATGTACCCAACGAATACAAGACTAGATATTTTCTTTGGTATGAACACCTTGAGCCAGTTCCTAACAGATACAAGACATGTTCACTTGATAGCTGCAAATCATATTCTGAGGTACCTAAGGGGTACAATTGATTATGGACTTAAGTATGAGGTGAATTAGAAGATTAAACTAGAAGGTTATGTTGATTCAGATTGGGCAGACGGTGCCATCGATAGGAAGAGAACTTCAGGGTGTTGCTTTAGTATGGGATCAGGTGTGATATCTTGGTTTAGCAGGAAGCAGTCCTATGTGGCACTAAGTACAGTTGTAGCAGAGTATGTTGCAGCTTGTTCAGCTAGTTGTGAGGTAGTATGGATAAGGATGCTACTGTCTGATTTATTTGATCTCCAGTTGGATGCTACTTGTATATATTGCGACAACCAGAATTGTGTGAAGTTATCTGAGAACCCAATGTTCCATGACAGGTCAAAGAATATCGAGATCAAATATCACTATGTCAGGGATATGGTGTAGAGAGGAGCAGTGAAGCTCCAGTATGTTGCGATGGACGAATAGATAGCTGATGTGTTGACTAAGCCATTGGCTAGAGTGAAGTTTGAGTACTTCAGGGAGAAGCTTGGTGTTCTCTAGATTGAGGTTCCCTCCAAGGGGAAGTGATGAGTCTGTGAGCCATTCTGACATGGTGAGAGGATTGGTTCCTTCCATGGTAAAATGTAAGGGCTGAGCCATTTTGTCATGGTGAGAGGATTGGTTCCTTCCATGTCAGATATGAGTGTTGATCCATTCTGAGGTGACTGTGAGATGTGTTCTCACATAATCAGATATAAGCGCTAAATTCCATTCTCTGGGAGAATGTAGGCACCTAGTCAGTTACCAAGAATACTCAGCTTGGAGTTATGGACCATTCTCATGTGACTATGGGATGTGTTCCCACATGATCAGATGTAAGGGCCCTCCCATGGTCAAATGTAAGGGTAGAGCCATTCTGACATGGGGGAAAGCTAGGACCTCCCATGGTCAAATGTAAGGTCAGATCCATTCTGACATGGGGGAAAGCTGGGCCCTCCCATGGTCATATGTAAGGGCAGACACATTCTGACATGGGGGCAGGCTGGGCCCTCCCATGGTCATATGTAAGGGCTAACCCATTTTGACATGGGGGCAGGTTGGGCCCTCCCATGGTCAGATGTAAGGGCTGGGCCATTCTGACATGGGGGCAAGCTGGTCCCTCCCATGGTCATATGTAAGGGATGGTCCATTCTGACATGATGGTGGATGTGTTCCTCTCATGGTCAAATGTGAGTTTTGGGCATTCCATTCTGACATAGGGAAAGGTCGGGCCCTCCCATGGTAAGATATAAGTTCTAGATGGGCCTTTCTGACTGGGTCAAATATAAGTTCTGAAGAATATGAATACCTACTTGGAGGCTAGGCCTACAACCAGCATGAGAAAGGGATAGATATTTAGAACTTACTGTGACGAGAAGAATCAATAGATAGCACTAGTGATGATAACCCAGTGATTATCCAAATCGAGTGATGATGATCCAGCAGTGATGATCCATATCCAGTGATGATCCAGATCCAATGATGATGATCCAGATGAAGATGACTTGAATATGAAGATGACTTGAGGAGGAATATGACAACAACTCGATGATGATCCAGGTGATACAGAGAAGAAGACTTGTGCTGATAAATTGTGTCGAGAGAATACATTCCTAGTTAAGAGGGAGTGTTAATGTATTTGTAACTTTGGAATGTATTCACTTGTATATCTTATGTATTGTACCCTGATGTTTATTCTGGGAAGTGTCTGAAATGTACTTGAGTTATGTCATGCCCCTATGTTCCTATAGGGAGATTCAATCATGTAAACAAGTCATGTAAAGTTATTGCGGGAAACCCTCCTATTGATCAAGGGTTAAAGTCCCCGTAGTTGTGGGGCCCTAGGGTTATTAAACTCTCCTAGAGAATTTGGCCCTATTGAGTTATTTTCAAGTCAAGAATTAGTATAAATAGAGAGTGAGCCTCTCTATTTATCACACATTCACTCACACTCAGTTGTAGCACATAACTAAGAGAAAAGAAGTTGTTGGGAAAAGAGAGAGAGAGACTACTACTGTCGGGAGATCATCTTACCGTTTTGGGGTTTTGCTTTTGGTGCTGATTCTATCTCTGAGGAAGTTACGGGGTTTTATCCTTTATGGTTTCCTTGAGGAAAAACATTGTGTTCATTGTCTCTTATGTTTGATTGTTGTGCTTGTTATTCTCTCAGTTAAAGATCCTAATATAATGCTAGCTTGAATGATAAAAATCTAACAATATTTAATCAAGCATTCAGAAGGATAGATTCTGATGGGAATGGGGTGTTTGCAAATTTAAAGGTGGTGAGAGAGACAAACAAGAAAAACCATTGGGAAATGGAGTCAAATCCTGAATCAATCAAGGGTATTACACTGAGAATTATAGGAGAATTTTCTTTGTATTATGAGGCAAATCAGGGGTCACAAACACTCAAATATCTTGAAAGGGTGATAGGAGAAAGAGGAAGAATCCCAGTGAAGCAAGAGGCACCTATATGTGGGTGAATATGTTGCACCACCTTTAGCATCAACAACAATCAAGGCTAATGATTGATATCGAGCACTTAACAGAGAGTGAATGCCATAATAGTAATTATAAACACATCACAAATGCAACATATGATACAAGGAACGCTTAATGAAATGAATTACTCATATGAAACTAGAGCGTATTAGCAGAAAAATCACAGAAATGGACATGATGCACAAAGGAAACACAAAGTGAGTGAACAAAACCATGATGAATCTCAGAAATGTAGAATAATACTTCTCATTGAAACTTCCAAGAAAGTTTACTGAGACATGAAAACCAAGAGAATAACGCTTTCTGAATGAAAGTTCCAACCCTTTCTATTGGAATATCCTAAACCCGGTCATAAATAATTAATCATTATTTGATTAATTTCCTATCCAATAGCTTATATAGTTGGCATCCACTTGCACCTTAGAGTCAACACTTTCCATATATATCCAAGGAATGATTTATTTCTGATTCTGGGTTGATCTTGACCACTTTATGGCCATCCAGAATCCGTAATTGTGCTTTGTAGGAGAATCTGCTTTATTCTGCTTTATCCTGCTTTTCTATGGATAAGGTAAAGCTAGTTAAATAGGAAACTGGTAGCTTTTGTTTCCAACCCATCCTCCATTAGTTTCTCTCCATATTCTAGGATTATCAAGTCTTTCCTTCACTCATCATCACTCACACATGCTATTGCTAATTTGTGAGGTCCTAGATAGATTAGGAATATGCTTTAGCCAACTATGGGGTTTATCATAATTAGTAAGCTTGCTTTATGAGCTAGCTTGAGTTGTCTTCTAGCAACTCCTTTCTCCTTTATAAGGATGTATTACCTATGTAATAATATCAATGATCATTTATTAATGTTTGTTCATTAATTCTTCTTCTTCTCTCCTTATTCTAATTCTCTACAATTCTATGTGAGGTTAATTGTGTGCCTAGATCCTTAGCCTATTTATGAAATTCCTCATGCCATCAAGGCTTTATAATTTCTACATGGTATTAGAGATGAGGATATCAAAGCTCTACATGGTATCAGAGATGAGGATATCAAATCTCTACATGATATTAGATCTTTGAGAGTTCATTAATTAATCCTCCTTTTCATATTTGCAGGTTTATTTTCTAGGTTCAACTTCGAATGGATTCAAGAGTATCAGTTCCTCTTCTCTCTCCATTCACAAGCCATTCAGAGTGGAAATTGAAGATGATTTCATATATAAAGAGACAAGGTCTCTATGAGATATCTATTGGAGATGGTGAAGAGTCTTATGAAGATCCAAGTGACTAGTTGAATGAGTTTGATAGAGCAATTGGAGCTATTTGTCTAGATATCTCTCCAAGCATGCGCTAGCTTATTGATTCTGCTAAATACCCAAAACATCTCTGGACAACATTGGATAGAGTTTTGGGAAAGCAAAAGAAGGATCCTTCTAGCTATGTGGAGAGTGCCTCTAGATCCTCAATTATTTCTCTCTCTCAAGATGTCTCGGCCTTTACAATATCTGATGAAGTTGATCATGAAGAAGAAGTTTCTCATACAGTTCTTGTTGCTGCTACTCTCTTTGATTCGAATGCTTCCTCTTTCAATCAAGAAGAAAATATTGAAGAGCCATGTTTTTCTATGTCTCTTGAAGTAGAAGATCTTGATTCATCTTCCTATGATTTTTTTGATGAAAAAGAAGTGACTAATGGAGCTGCTATTGCTATTGATGATTCACTCACACATTCAATGTTCTCTATGTCTTCTATCATGGATTCTAAGATCCATATGCCAGACCTCTCACACTTTGTGCATGCATCTCTTCTTGATGGTGTGCAACCTAGTGACTTCCAAGATATTTTCTTAGCCAAATCAATTCCTTCTAGTGTTTTTCCACTTACCATACTTGATCCCATGCGCTTCTACAGCTCCTCCTTTGTTCTTGGCACTCATTCTCAGAGCCTCCTTGAAGATTTTGAACATCACTATCTTTCCTCCTTACATTCATCTACCATAGAAGATTATTTACCAGTATATTCCCATGAGTCTATTGCTATGATTATGTGTGATCTCTTGGATTCTATGTAATCCAGATCAACCCACAGATCCCATGCATTCGTACTCTTTGATCCTATTCCTTCTCTATGTTCCTACATGATCACTTGCAAACATACCCTTTGTGTAAATTAAGATGGAGACATTATACATTCACTTGGACAGTTATGTTTACCTATATGGAGCTCATTTCATCTCTACTGGTTCGAATTTCAAGTCATCTCATCATCTTGGAGCTGATTAAAAGTCTCAATATCCTTCAGTATTTCCTTCACATCATTGGATAGAAGTTGTTCTACATGGTCCTAGTTTCCATCCTGCAGTTTTCCTTGATCCAGGTGAGCAGATTTATCTTCTTCCCAAGAAGAAGATTCCCCCAGACATCAACATTTAGTTTGGAGCAGCAGCAACACCAGCAATTCAACATTTTTTGGTATTGATTTTCATGTCCTTTCTTGAGGGAGGATTTTCCCCTTGATGTTATAGCGGATTTCACCACACTAAGTGAATCACACATTATATGGCCTTCCCCTATCCCGCTGTAGACTCATTAGCCCCTATGGACCACTTTTTGTCTTTTGATGTATCCTTGACCATCCCTAAAAACATAAGAAAAGTGATCTAAGCGGATTTTTCCCTGATAACCACATACATACGCAGATATTCCCCTTATAGTTGCATACATCGGGATGCCATACATAATCCAAATACTTTTGGAGTGTTCCTTGACTTGGATCCGACTCATATGACTCCTGGCCTTCCATATGCCTTGAGATCACACAGATTCAACCTTTCAGTATCCCTTTGAAAAGCTATATAAGGAACCCATTGAGACATTGAAAGCAGAAGAGAGAATTGAGAGTAACGAAACTATAGTCCATTGTTTCCAGAACTTATGCTTGAGTCTGCATCCCTTTGTCCCTTGGAGCACTGTTGTGTTCTTCCCAAGATTTCCTTTTGCTAGTAATCTTGCTATCGAAGTGATGGAGGATTGAGGTGGTGGAGGCCCAAGTGGGGGATTCAGTTTCTCTGGTTCGCAGGCGTGCCGTCAGAGGTTGTCACTTGTAATATTTGATTCATATTAATAGAAATATCTTTTCCTGTCCAGTAATGTGTATTTGAATGAATAATGTATCCATTGGAATATGTCAAATGCTTATACATTATTGATTATATATGCTAGAATAGATCTAACACCATGAAATATAGTATGCTTGTAGTGTTTACTTGTTGTTGAGGACGTGCTATAACAATTCAAGCTGAAGATTGGAAAGCTCAACGGGGATCTAATTCAACCATCCGGAATAAGGTATGAGGTTCGATCCTTTAGTGTTAGATGTTTTTATTTCTATTGCATATTGGGAAAGATTGATTTATGAAGTCTAGCTGTCTGTTGTGGTACCCCAACCCATAGGAATTTCTCTCCGTAACAGAATTAGCGACTCCGCTGGGGAGTTCCTAGTAATTGTCCTTTGGGGGTTGATTTCTTGGCATTCAATGTATTTGAATTGCTCTCTCTCTCTCTTGTTTCTGTGTCAGGTATGGGGGCATGTATGCATGGTAGAGCCTGATTGGTGTGAATTTAGTCTCAGCCTGTCTATTTACCTTGAATTTGTGCATATTTTTCTTCCTGTACGCGTGTTTGTCACTTACAGTCGCGTATACACGCGTTTTCCTCTGGTATTTTCGCGTATACATTCGGGTTCACTGCGCACAGTCGTGTATACCCTGGTTTTTACCTTTTTGTGGAAGATAGTGGATTGCTGGGTGAATTCTGTTAGCTGTTGAGTCTCCTTTGGCACTGCCTGAGTCTATTAATACCTCTGTTTCTGACCAGAAACGTTTTTCTTAGCCTAAATTTTTTCTTTTAGGAAAGTTCTTGTCATGGCATCTTTGATTTTTTGTTTGAGATTAGTGCATTAGAGTCCTTTTACCTTAGTGCTTTGCTGGAATGCTGTTTATGTGTGCTTGCGGAGTCTGGGGTGGGTAGAATCATTCTTTTGCTTTTTGTATCTCTTTATTTTCAAAAAATCCAAAAACATTTGCTTATCATCATGCATTGCATTTTGCACTTTGCATTGTACTTGCACTAGATCTAGATTTGCTTTGGAGTAATAGTTAGGACTTCATATAGGGAAATTTGCATTCAACATTTGAAGAAGAAATTGTGCATTACACGTAGTACACATACCCTGTTTTCATGGACACAATGCATTTGCATTGATTGTTAGGTGTGCATTTTTCTTCTTGTTGCGTCATAACACCATTAGTTGCATGACCATATCCTATTTTTGAGTAATAAAGCCAACTAAAATCAACGCTAATTAAAATGAATTACACTCTTTTCTTTTCTAGGGTGCACCAACAAGCTTAGGTTTTAGGATCTTGGAATAGTTCATTGAAAGTTAATTCTCCAAGATCACTAAAAGACAACAACTAGGTGTCTATCCAAGGAGTGTGTGAAATCCTTGGTATAACCGGCGTTCTCAGGAAGCTCCTCTCAAAAGGGAGTCAAGCACTAGGCAGTGTGAGCGGTTGTTGATTGGGATAACCCCTGGTCGGTAACTGTGTAGCACCGGTGATATAGCCAGGATTGTATTCGTATCTGGGGGCTCTTTCGAGAGTTTTGGGCTTTGCTACCCTGCCCATACGGTCAATCCCTCCTGCGACTGTTCGCCCGAGCGTTGATTATATTAAGGTGACCTTAGTGACCTTACCTAGGATATCGAGGGGGTACGTGTAGAGGTTATTCTGCATGTGTCCCGTCCAGGTTGGGGTCAGACAGCACAGTGCCTTTACGTGTTGAAGCTGAGGGCCACAATAATTGGTTTCGAACCTCCGCTTGTGGTGACAAGGGCCTCTCAAGCCTCTCCTAGGCGAGACATACCGGCCACATTCAGGAGCTCACTTATCCATCCCTTGTTTGCTTGCTTTTGGCTTTATATTTTATAGTGATTGCTTTGTGCACACTAGTTGGCCTAGGGTTGATGTAAATAGAGATTCTTTGCTATTTTTTGAGTCATTGTGGAGTCTGGTGCGGTTCCGCGTTGTTCTCGTCGTTTAGCAGGACTTCCAGCTTCTACTTCTCCTCCTCCTTTGGGAGAGGGACTTAGACCATCCAAGCAGACCATGTCACACATTGATTCACACACCATGGGAGATCATTCAGAGGATACATTTGGGCCACCTCCTCCCATTCGCGTTGACGATGGGGAATTCACGCCTACTTATGACCCTTCACCCGACCTAACTGAGTTAGGACCTGTGATTTCAGAGATAGGAACCATGCATGATAGACCTAGTCACTATAGGGTTGACCCCTCGTTGACACATTACCGATATGGAATGCCGGAAGACGCCGAGACTCACTTTGAACCTGCCACTACTAGCTATGGTAGTTATGCTACGACTGGTTTTCCTATGCACGATTTGACATTTCATGTTGAATCTAATTTTGAGCCTAGCACTATGCTTGGGGGAAATCCCATGCCTTACCTTGCGGAGAGGTTTGGGAGTACTAGTCACATTGCACCTTCCATCCCAGTGGTGGAAGCTCCATCTTATATACCTCCTAGGTCTAGAGTTAGTGATCTGATAGGGATACCAGGTTCTAGACGAGTGACGATAGGAACCAGTACATATCTTCTTACAGAGATTCCTTCATCCTTGCTTCTGAGTTCTTCAAATGTAAACCCTCCACCTTACTCACGTGGTCCTTCGAGTCGACACGTAGCTACGAGTCAGATCCGTACTGCGATTACTAGACCAATTGTGTCTCAAGCCTACATACCACCCGTGGTTTCGGGAGGTTATATTCATGTTTCAAGAGGTCAAATTGCTACTTCCACGACATATATCCCTACTTCCAGTATGTATATTCCTACTTCCATAATGTATATCCCTACCTATGGAGTGTCTCATGGGACATCGCAAGCGGTGACCTATGGACCCTATTATGGAACGCAGTATGGACAGGTCTCTTCACCTTATGAAGGTGGGTATTCACAATCTACTTACTCTCCTAATTATGGCTTTGTAGCTCCTACTAGTCAAGGTCCACCTCATTATGGTACTTCCATGCCACCCTATATGGGTCATACAGGAGGAGGTCACTATGGCCAAGGTCATGGTGGTAATCAATCCTATATGAACCAGGGAGTGGTCCATAGGCCTCATCATCCTAGGCTCCCTTTCCTCGTGACACTCAATCTACCTGACTTATCGAGACTTACGAACGATCCTGTGGCTCATGAGCTGGCTTGGCCGGCTGTCCCTACCAAGCTTCCTTCGGACATACCTAAGTTCGAAGGCAAACCAGGAGAGGATCCGAGTGAACACGTTACGACATTCCACCTATGGTGCTCTTCCAATTCATTGCATCAGGACTCAGTCCGTTTGAGACTATTTCAACGCACCCTTATAGGGCCTGTGGTGAAATGGTATATAGAGTTACCTAGGGGTGCCTTTACTTTGTTCGATGACCTTGCAATGACTTTCCTTAATCACTTCCAGCTACTAGTACGCCATGATGTTGGTACTAAACTCTTGTCGACATTTCGGCAAGATAAACCCACCCATATTTCTGATCATATTCAGGAGTGGCATAGACGGAAGAGCCTTTATACTACCAGAGTTCCTCCTTGAGTGGTTCCTCAAATCTTTATTGTCGTATATAGCGAAGGATGTTTCCACATCCGGAGTGCAGAATGAGGAACAAGCCATCTTTAGGGTGCAGGAACTAGACTTGATCTATGCTCAGTCTGGTTTGTTATATGAGATTATACCTAACGCTCTTGGTTCTAGTTTTGATCCCAAGGTCAAGCCTGGACCACATGCCGACGGCATTGTGGGTAGTGCAAGTAAGAAACCTGCAGGTTCGGTTAAGAAACAAGTTGCTCGGTTTTCAATCAACCAATCTGCCTCAGGACAAGCTACGGCTTCATCTCAGCCTACCCAAACGGCGAATGTACTTGCTGTGCAATCGTCCGACCAGAAGGGTAACCAGCAACCCGGACGAAATAGAAAAAAGGGTAAGAACAATAATAATAAAAAGGGTGGGAATAAAAATGAGAATGCCAATAATAATGACAAGAACGGTAAAAATGTTGGGGGGGACAAGCAGAATAAACGTAAGGTTAAGTTTCCTTGCAAGCTATGTAAGGATGATCACCTCACTTACTTGTGCCCTAGAATGGATGAAGCTTCAAATTTCATAGCACAGGGCCCAGCTGTGTTAACGAACCCTTTACCGCATAACTAGAATATGAACTCGAAGTCCCATGATCAATCTAGTGATTAAGATCCAGCTGAAACTAGTGGTCGTGGGTGCATTAATATGGTCAGTGCCATGAAAGTTGTGATGCGTGTGAAAGATTATACTTCATCACAACCCAACCCAGGCAAAGAACCTGATCCACCAGGAACCCCTTTGCGCATTGAGAAACCTACGGATAAACCTGAGGCTGCACCTCGCATTCCTAAGGGGGTACTTAAGCGTTCGATTCATAACCCAAATGCCCGAGCCGCCCAGAATTATTCAGTTGTCAAGGACTTGGGCCATACTCCTTGTGTGATTTCTGCATTGGAAGTGCTTCAGAGTTGTTCGTCGCAAAGGAAGGCTTTGCTTTCCGCTCTTGGTGTGAATGGTGATGATTCTTCCTCAGTGATCAAATTTGAAACCGCAGGACATCAGCCTCGCTTGCCCTACTATGTGTCCCTTTTGGTGCATGTAGAATGTCTTAATATGATCGTCAAGCGCACTGTGATTGACGAGGTCGCTGCTGCTTCTGTGATGTATTTGTCTTGTTGGAAGGGTCTCGGTTCTCCTGAGTTGTCAAAATCTACGACCATGTTAACTGATTTTGATGGGAGATCGTTTAGGCCGCACGGTATCCTTCCTTTCCTTAAAGTCCATTTGGGAGGGAAGACTGTTGCGATAGAGGTTGAGGTGGTTAATGCACCCCTTGACTACAATCTCTTACTGGGAAGGAATTGGATGTATAGTATGCAAGCCGTCGCGTCTTCCGTGTTTCGCGTTGTATGATTTCCTCATAATGGGAAGATTGTAACGATTGATCTGATGGCATTCAAGAATCCGCCTGTTACTACATCTTCGAAAGCTTCGGTTCTGAAAGTTGAACATTCCCAGCCGGGAACTGGGAGTGTGGGTGTAGGCATGTATCTGTCCCTCATGGGAACCTTTAGTTTTCCTGCACCCATCCTCATGATAGGATCTAGTTTCAATGGTGCTTCGACATCTACGAGATCCGTGCCTTTTCGCACAAGTCATATGGGAGATCCTTGGATTCTTCCTTCACCGAGTACTTCGAGTGAGGCCATTGAGACGAGCGTGTCATTGCCTGCAATCATGATAGCTTACCAAGCTAATCTCCAGTCTGTTGCAGAGCCTTGTTCTTCCTCTTCACGGACGGAGGAGGAAGACCCCTATGTGCTACCGGCATGGGTAGTACAGTCTTCTCATGCCCACGACTGCCTTGATACGATTTTCCCTTCAGATGAAGCGATTATTGAGGCTATGTCGGGAGTTGAGCCACCATGGGAGGAACTTCATCATAGATCATATTTCCTTCCAGAGCTTCACATTTTGGAGCATGAGGATTATAGGGAGATTCTTAGTCAGAAAGTTGGTAGACCCATGGTTCCATTAAGCTCTCCTGGTCAGATGGCTGATGGAAACATGGCGAACATATCGTCAACTATGCCTATCAACATTTGTCACAATCCTCGTACAATTGAGAATGTCTACATTGGGGCGGATTGTTCCTAAGATGATATTCGGGAGTATACCGAGCCGTTCAAGGAATTCCATGATATTTTTGCTTGTTCTTACGATGAGATGCCAGGGATTGACCCTCGGATTGTCGAACATGAGATTAAGACTTACCCCAACGCTAAGCCTATTCGACAGCGTTTACGCACGGTAAATCTTAGGAAAGCACCCACCATAAAGGCAGAGATAGAGAAGCTATTGAAAGTTGGTTTCATCTATCCCGTTCCCTTGATGGAGTGGGTTTCAAACCCCGTTCCAGTGGATAAGAAGCAGGGAGCGATCCGTATATGCACTGATTTCTGTGATTTAAATCGTGCCTGTCCTATGGATAACTTCCCCACACTATTTATAGATCAGATTTTGGATGAGTGTGTGGGTAGCGAGGTGTTCTCCTTTATGGACGGCTTTTCCGGATATAATCATATTCAAATTAAACCCGAGGACCAACATAAGACCGCATTTATTTGTCCTTGGGGAACATTTGTGTATCGAAAAATGCCTTTCGGCCTTAAAAATGCCAGAGCTACGTTTCAGCAGGCGATGACCTTGATTTTCCACGATCTCAAGTCCATTATTGAAGTATTTTTGGATGACCTCGCTGCCCATTCTCGCATGAGGATGCATCATTCTTATCACTTGAGATTGGTGTTTGAAAGATGTCGGCACTATGTTGTTAGATTAAACCCTCATAAGTGCATCTTTTGCGTGAAATCAGGTCGTTTGTTAGGATTTATCATTTCGAAAGAGGGTATAAGAGTCAACCCTTTGAAGGTTGAGACAATACTTCAGTTCTCTCCCCCGCGAAATATTCATCATCTTCAGTGTTTGCAAGGCATGGCAAACTTCCTACGAAGATTTGTTGTCAATTTTGCCAATTTAACTAGAGGTTTCATGCTTCTCCTGAAGAAGGATACTCCCTTTGAATGGGATGAGCGAGCCCAGGAGTCCTTCAATGCACTTAAGCGATCCCTAGCATCGTCCCCGGTGATTAGTCCTCCGGATTATAGCCGTGATTTCCTATTATATGTGGTCGTGTCTTTAGAGACGATTGGGATGGTTTTGGTTCAAGAGGATGAGGAGCTCCAGGAGCATGTCATATATTATCTGAGCCGAAACCTTATTGACGCAGAGATTTTGTATTCTCATGTCGAGAAGCTTGCCTTAGCTACTGTACATGCGGTGCAGCATTTGAGACATTATATTCTCCTTCGCCAGACCTTGGTTATTTCCCATGTCAATCCGTTTCAATTCATCCTCACACGTAGGATGATTGGGGGAAAATATAATAAATGGATTGTCATCCTGCAAGAGTTTGGTCTCGAATTTGTTTCAGCAAAATCGAAGAAATCTTTAATCTTTTCAGAGCTCATATCATATTTTCTGAGCGAGCCTGAGGAGTTGGTATGTGAAGATACGTTCGTTGATGAACACATTTTATTAATCTCAACATCTGACCCATGGTACGGGGATATCATAGTATATTTGCAAACGCAGAGGACCCCTACTCCCCTCTCGCGAGATGAACGACGACAATTACATCACGTCTCCAAGAACTACCTCATAGTGGACAATACTTTGTACCACCGTGGAGTAGATTCCCTTTTACGACGTTGTTTAACTCATGATGAGGCTGAGGTGGTGCTTAATGATTGCCACGGAGGGGCGTGTGGTGGTCATTTATCTGGGCTTTCTATAGCTCAAAAGATTTTGAGAGCGGGTTATTTCTGGCCGTCGATCTTCAAGGATTGTATTGAAGCGGTCAAGAGGTGCCACCCTTGCCAGGTGTTCGCAGGTAATATGCACTCGAAGCTTACCCCGTTACACCCTATTATCACCGCCAGTCCCTTCACCAAATGGGGGCTCAATTTTATGGATTGCAACCCAGTTTCAGCTGGGGGGCACCATCATATCATAGTGGCTGTCGATTACTTCACGAAATGGGCTGAGGCAATGCCTACAGTAAAATCCGACGGTGAGACAGCTGCTCACTTCGTATTCAACCAAATCATTTCTCGGTTCGGGATTCCGAGAGAGCTTGTCACTGACCATGGCTCGCACTTTCAGAACCGTATGATGGAAGAGTTGGCATCCAAGTTAGGGTATAAGCAAGAGCACTCCTCTTCTTACTATCCTCAAGTGAATGGACAGGTTGAAGCAGTGAATAAATCACTTAAGTCCATTCTCCAACGAACCATCGCACAAAGCAAGACGAATTGGCATATTATGTTATACTTTGCTTTGTGGGCATATCGAACCGCGGTAAATACTGCCACTGGTTTTTCTCCATATCAGCTTGTTCATGGAGTGGAGTCGATATTGCCGGTTGAATGCGAGATTCCTTCGTTGAAGTTAGCCATGGAAATCTTACCAGACATTTCGCCTTTGGAGGAGTGTTTGGTTCACCTTGAACAACTCGATGAGCAGCGTAGAGATGCCTTGGTGACTCTAGAGGTTAATAAGTGTCGCGTAAAGGCCCAATACGATAAGTCTATCCATCCGAGAGTGTTTAGTGAGGGAGACTTGGTCCTTTTGTGGGATCAATCGAAAGAACCCTTGGGGGCAGGGAAGTTCAATCCTATGTGGCGTGGTCCTTACATGGTCAAGCGTGTGTTAAAGAAGGGTGCCTACGAGTTAGTGGATTACGAAGGGACGGCCTTGGCGGAGCCTAGAAATGGGCTCTATCTCAAAAAATACTATGCATGATCTTTAGCCAAGGTTGCTTGTTGTATATTATTGTACAACGTTTTTGCATAGTTAGGTCTTGTTTATCGTGATCGGGTTTGTGATTAGTTTCCATTTCTTGTGGCAGATGTCAATGGAATCTTCCACCTACATAGGATTCGCGGATGATGCAAGCCATCACACTCAACACTCAACCTCAGCTGCTTGGGTGATTTATACTCCTATGGGTCATGTACTGTCTTCAGGAGGTGTATGTCTATGGACATCTTCCAACAATGTTGATGAATATAGTGCCATTATCGAGCTTCTACGGGATGCCATTTCGCATGATGTTCTCTCTCTTGAGGTACGTCTTGATTCAGATTTAGTAGTGTCATAGCTCAATGGTTTGTACCATGTTAGAGATCCAACATTATTGAGGAGATTCTTACATGTGAGATTGTTACAACGACAATTTGAGAGTATAACATATATACACATTCCAAGAAATTATAATCAAATTGCTGACTCATATGCTAACTATGTGTTAGATTGGAATTTGTTTCATTCGTCATAAATTAATCATAAACGCAATTTTTACACATGTAAATAAATAAACCGATCACCATAAAAAAAAATTATATCTATCAAAAATGTGGCAATACATAATGTCATAATACAAAATTGGGGCTTTGAAAGCCACCATCATATACACAGTAGTACAAAATAGATACACTCCCAGGTGTCTAGTCTTGTGGAGGTGGAAGAGGGTTGTGATCATGATATGTCACCATAGCTCTAGCTAGCCACCGGAATAAACGCACCCATGCACGTGGTACACCCACCACCTGTCTCTGCATAGCCTCAGGCAAGTCCTCGACTTGCGCCATGGGAACCCTGTGAGTCAGTCGCACGAAGTTGGTATGGATTCTTTGGAGCGTTCGCTCGGCATCCACACCGGTGATATCGTCTCCTCTTCCCCTCTGTCTATGACATGGGAAGCCCTCTGGTCACCGTGGCCCCACATATGCACATGAATGGTAGATTTCATTATGTATTGTCACCCAGAACCATGTATTTTTTATTCCATTAATCAAGAAAACACAAAAAAAATTAAATAATTCAAAAATTTTAAAAAGAGTAAGGGTTGAGATTCGTTACCTATGTCTCCATATGATGATCCTGGTGGTAATGGCATGTCCGGATCTCCCTGGAAATCTATCCATGCATAAGGGTAGTCCTCTATGGCAACAATCTGTCGTCGCCACCATGGAAAAAAGTCTGCTGGATAAGGGTTGGCCACCCTACCACCCCCCAGTCTGTGCATCGCATATGCCCAACATCGTTGGGCCGGATCTCGAACCCCGTGGAGAGGAACATCCACTCTAGGGATCAATCCTTGAACACGCTCGAAGAAAAACATGCTCAAGATGCTGCTGAACCCGAAGTTCTGTATCCTACCTGCCTTGCACTCACTGAGCTGATGTTTCATGTTGCTCAGTAGGGAAGTGCTCCAGTCATAGATGGTCAGTGTCATACACTCCACCGCATAGAACATCAGTGGCCGAGAGGCCTGATGGAGTGATGCTAAGCCTGCTATCCTGCCCAGTGTCATTAGTATGGCCTTTAGGCCCAGCACATGTATAGCATTGGTGGGAACTTGGCTCCCCACTTTCTCAGTCTCTGGGTAGAAGTACACAGCTATGTACTCATCGATAGTAAGCCCATGACCTGGCCCTCCTCAGGCACAAAGGTTCACCATCTCACCTCGTCTAGATAGACCTGTGATAAAGTAGATATCCTCCACCTCAATGGTGAGGGACATGACGTCTATCCGGAAGGACTCTAAGTCTAGATCCCAATAGTCTACCAACATCTATAGCAGTCCTGATTTGGCCCTCAAGCCACCTAGGCACCAAAACTTGTAGAGTTCGCATCTTCTTAGAGCTTCTTGAGCCATTCTGTCAGCCCTTACTACTTCCTCTACTTCACCATGCTCGTGTTCTCGCCACTCTAGCACCATCCTGCATGAGAAATTGACCAAATGTCCATTAGATTCATGTAAATCCTTTTGCACGGCGTCATACGCGGCTGTTTTGCAAACAGCCGCATATGTACGCAGTTTCCAGCCCCTTTTCCATGTATAGCCAGCCCTATACGCGGAAAAAGCCTCGATAACCACGTGGGCCGCAGTGCTGATGTAAGATTGGCCTTAAAAAACTCATTTGACCATGAAAACTTGTAAAAATTATATTGAAATGCAAGCAGAGAACATGAGTAAATACCTGGAAGAAACGGTTGTGAATTCCGCCGGCTGGATCTCCTAGAATTTGCAGTTGAAAATCAGAGCTCCAATGGGTAAAAGTTTCAAATGATTTCTATTTTTTACTATTTATAGAGAAAATTTCAAATATTTGAAAATTTTTAACCCCTTTCCTATAGTTTTGACCGTTTCTAACCATTTTGGACCGTTTCTGACCTAATCTGTGATGTAGAAGACCATTTTCAGCGCCGTTTCAGCCTTTGGATTGACCCGTTCGTACTGATCTCAGGTATAATGTCTACACTGGCATATAGGTTAGGTTCACCACCATTTGCATTTTACATGACCTTATGACCATGTCACTATATCCTTAGGTACGAACCCACTCTATTATGTCACGAAACCTTCTTGCTGCTATAGAAGTGGCATGATATGAGTGGTAGAGACTCACCCTACATGGGTACCCTAGTTAGCGCCTTATTTACATTTGGTGTCCATGCCGATGTTTCTCCCTTTAGGGTGTGGGAGTCCGTTGTATAGTATTGCCATGACATTTAGCAAGAGCCTCATACTCCTCTTGATCTTATGCTGGCCGTGATCCCCCAGACTCCCTTGTATCAAGTTGTGAATGCATTATCATGATATTTTCCTGTCTTATTGAACTTTATGCCGGTTCCCCTAACATTGTGTTTCAGCCATATAGCCTGAGCTTGTCTCATGTCTAGCCATGCAGAGCCTTTCTTTATATCCTTCGCAGCTTGATTCCCTTTTTACCGAGAGGGGATTTTCCCCCGAGTGTCGATATCCTACACATGTATCCTTGCATTGGGCATAGGTATGTTCCACTGCTTGGAACTAGTTTTTTCGCCCTTATGACACTCGTCTCCTCCTAGTTTGTAACTATAAAGCTAGTTTATTCTTTTTTCAAGCTTTTCAAATAACTGAAAAAGACCAAAAATATCAAAAAAACAAAAAGCCGGACAAGAAAAGATATTATCTTTGGCAGCTGTCGAGTCATGTCACCTTCGAACAGAGCACTGTGTATCACATCCATTGGTTGGGTTATAGTTTGAATTTAGGAGCTGTACTCATTCATCTGAGTTTTATCTCCACCGACTGGTTATGCTTCCAATACCTATGAAGCCTCTATTTATGCCTCCTGCATCATAGGGATGTCCTAGTTTGTATATCGAGTCTATGCTACCTTCATTCAGTCACCATATGCCGTTATGCTCTTGTTCGAAGGAAGTTGAAACCTGAATCGGCCATTCCTCAGTTATCTTGACTTTGCATGTCGGCCATTCCCGGTATAGTTACTGGTTCGTGCACCTTATGATCGAGTCCTTCCACATTATACAACCTTGCTGAGTACCTCGTGCTAGATGATGGGGGATGCCCTAATGCCCTCCTTCCATCGGATTTCATCCCATCGACTTCAGATCATTTATTCTAGGATTGGAGTCTAGAGTCATTTTGAGTGCCTTGAGACTTGCAGTCATCAGTGGCAGGTTCTCTCGCCATCGACAGTTTTGGGAATACATCAATGTCCCCTGATCGATGGATTCTCTCAAGTGTTCGACCTCAACAAATTTATTCACACTTGTTAGGTTGCACTCTAGTACCTTGATTCCCATTTTCATTATTGGTGGGTGATCTCGCGTCTGTTAACGGTATACATCAATGACCGGTAATCAAATGATGGACTACTATGTTCGACCTCGACACCTCTATTCGCATAGTAGGACATGTACTCGTAGCGGTGTGTGTAGAAGACCTTCGAGATTGGTGGCATCCACTATATGCTACCTCCTTGATCGTGCCAATGCTCATGAGATTTCAACTATCGTGACTTGTTCCAGTATATGTCAGAAATTTCCAACCACTATGGAGATATTGATCTATTGTATATCTTCAGCCTTTGTGGAGATCATGGTCCTTTGTATATCTTCATCATGGAGATTTTGATCTATGTATATTGTACGTGGCGATGACCACATATGTGTTATCATGTTTCATGCCTATTCATGGCCATTGTACTCGTATGTATCCGGGACTGCTATATGTATTTGCGGTTATATGCAGAGTTGTATTATGGTATTATGCTGATTGGGTGGCTGGTCTTCCATTTGGGTACCTTCATCACTTCACTTCTGGGATGGACTTATAATGTATTTCGGCCATCGTATAACCCCTCTGATCTCATACATTAGGGGGCATCTGTTATAGCGGATTTCACCACACTAGGTGAATCACACATTGTATGGCCTTCCCATGTCCTGCTGCAGACTCATTAGCCCCTATGGACCACTTTTTGTCTTTTGATGTATCCTTGACCATCCCTAAAAACATAAGAAAAGTGATATACGCGGCTTTTTCCCTGATAACCGCGTACATACGCGGATATTCCTCTTATAGTCGCGTACATCGGGATGTGTACATAATCCAAATACTTTTGGAGCATTCCTTGACTTGGATCCGACTCATATGACTCCTGGCCTTCCATATGCTTTGAGATCGCACGGATTCGACCTTTCAGTATCCCTTTGAAAAGCTATATAAGGAACCCATTGAGACATTGAAAGCAGAAGACAGAATTGAGAGTAACGAAACTATAGTCCATTGTTGCCAAAACTTATGCTTGAGTCTGCATCCCTTTGTCCCTTGGAGCACTGTTGTGTTCTTCCCAAGATTGCCTTTTTCTAGTAATCTTGCTATCAAAGTGATGGAGGATTGAGGTGGTGGAGGCCCAAGTGGGGGATTCAATTTCTCCGGTTCGCATACGTGCCGTCAAAGGTTGTCACTTGTAATCTTTGATTCATATTAATAGAAATATCTTTTCCTGTTCAGTAATGTGTATTTGAATGAATATTGTATCCATTGGAATATGTCAAATGCTTATAGATTATTGATTATATATGCTAGAATAGATCTAACACCATGAAATATAGTATGCTTGTATTGTTTACTTGTTGTTGAGGATGTGCTATAACAATTCAAGCTGAAGATTGGAAAGCTCAATGGAGATCTACTTCAACCGTCCGGAATAAGGTACGAGGTTCGATCCTTTAGTGTTAGATGTTTTTATTTCTATTGCATATTGGGAAAGATTGATTTCTGGAATCTAGTTGTCTGTTGTGGTACCCCAAGCCATAGGAATTTCTCTCCATAACACTTGAGGTTTTTCCTCTTTCCTCATTTCTTTGGACAAGATAAATTGTAAAAGGGTGACCATAGCTTTGTTGTTGGGCCCTATATGCATATATATTTCTGATTAGTTTAGAGATATCATCATAAAGTAAGGCTTAAAGGGGGGTGTTGGAATATCCTAAACCCAGTCATAAAATAATTAATCATTATTTGATTAATTTCCTATCCACTAGCTTAGATAGTTAGCATCCACTTGCACCTTAGAGTCAACACTTGCCATCTATATCCCTGGAATGATTTATTTCTGATTCTAGGTTGATCTTGACCACTTTATGGCCATCCAGAATTTGTAACTGTGTTTTACAGCAGAATATGCTTTAATATGCTTTTCGTGATTTATCCTACTTTTCTATGGATAAGGTAGAGCTAGTTAACTAGGAAACTAGCAACTTTTGTTTCCAACCCGTCCTCCATTAGTTTCTCTCCATATTCTAGGATTAGCAAGTGTTTCCTTCACTCATCGTCACTCACACATGATATTTATAATTCGTGAGGTCCTTGATAGATTAGGAATGTCCTTTAGCCAACTACGGGGTTTATCATAATTAGTAATCCTGCTTTATGAGCTAGCTTGAGTTGTCTTCTAGCAACTCATTTTTCCTTTATAAGGATGTATTACCTATGTAATAATATCAATTGTCATTTATTGATCATTTATTAATGTGTGTTCATTAATTCTTCTTCTTCTCTCCTTATTCTAATTCTCTACAATTCTATGTGAGGTTAATTGTGTGCCTAGATCCTTAGCCTATTTATGGAATTCCTTATGCAATCAAGGCTTTAGAATTTCTACACTTTCCTCATTAAACAAGGCTATATTTATAGTGTTATGGGATCTCGAGACCAACCTCAAGAAAGAGCCGAAACCATTTACAAAATGGAGAAATCAATCCCAGATCATCATTTCAAATCCTAACAAACTTCTCGAGGTGGCAGATTCACCATGATTTACTCCTATAATAGGACATATGATGTAACATACATGCTCGATCAAAAATGGAAATGCAACATCTAGTATGCAGGCTCGCTTGCTTTGATAGTGACGTTCCAGAACCTCTCTAACGGTTATATTCCTCCAGACACAATCTGCATCATTGCATTTTTCCCATGCTTTCAACTTCATCTCGTACCTGCACTGATCCTTTCCCTCCTCGCACCTTTGGTTGCATGAAATCAATCATGGTCATAGATATCCTTTGCAAGAAATCTCAACCGTTACATACTGTGGCCACTACACGATTTCACGATACTTTATTGCATTAACCCTCACGCATATTTACAATGTGAAATCACCCATAACCATAAATCCAATTAGTGCCCTATTCTCCATCATCCAAAACGTATGGCCTACCATATTTTGTAGCACCTCCCCTTAACTAAACTCTGTGCACTTCCTCATCGTGAAAACCACTGCAACCATAAATCGTGAGAACCCTTAGATCTCAGTCATTCAACTGCATGGGTCCTATGAGATTTTGCGGCCTCGATAGTTCTTATCTGTTGTGCATATTTCGGCCGAAATCTCCATCGATCGTAGATCCAGGTTGTTAGTAAATATTAGTTTTCCATAGGTGTGGCCCCTACACGATTTCACAATGCTTCCTCCTATTAACCTCCATGCGTCTCCTTATCATGAAATCAATCCTGGACCATTAATAAGATCTTCACCCGATCTCATCCGTCCAAATGTGTGGGTTCTACCAAAATGTCACAGCCCCACTTTGTTTTATCCTCCATGCATATTTCGGCTGTGAAATGTTATCTATCATCGATCTGGACAACACAAGACCATTTTCATCGAAACTTGAAAGGTGTATCCCAATTCATGATCCCCTACAACTTATCTATCCGTGCAAACGTTAGTCAGCAAAATCCTTAGCCACTATTGATTTTCACTACTGAGTAATCTGCGTCATTCATTTTTTACCACTGAATTACCTGTAGAACCTCACGATGTCCTTCATGATCCATATGATAAGGAATTTTTGGACCTTTCTCCTCCTTTGATAGGCCTACTCCCCTACCAACTATTTATCCCATAATGGTGCTAATACCTATGCCAAAGGATACTCAAATTTTAGTAGTGGTTCTTACTAGGTGCTAATAGTGGCTTGAACTTAGGGATGCTATCCTCCCTGTGAGGTAGCAAAGAACTGCATAGACCATGTGCCTTATCCATTGGGATGGTTCCAATCCTTCCTGCAATTCTCAAACTCTACTCTAGGGTCTACAACTGCAAAATTTTCTTAAAAATAAAAACCAAATGACAACACCTCTAGGAGACCTTACTACCTTCACCTCGGGATTTATGTCTGTCAGAGAACTATCCATACATGCAATATTAAAATAAAATGATATATACAATGACATAAAGCTGAACTTACTTTACATAAAATAGTGTTTGAGGAGCCTCCCATTTACACAAGCTCCTGATACCAATCTGCCCTCTATTTCTTCCAATACATAGTCATCCCTTCCTCTAAAGGCTACAATTTTATATGGTCCTTTCCACAGGTGATAAAATTTTCCATGTTTCCCCTTCTCCTCATGAGGTGCATCCCATTGCAACACTACATCCCCTATCTATAAATCATTAGGTTTGGTTCTTCTATCAAAAATATATTTCATCTTGTCCTAAAATTTTTGAGTTCTATCAAAAATATGCTCCCTCTATTGTTGCAGCTCAACCAATTGATACATCCTTCTCTAGGTTGGGTGGTTTTCAGTATCTTCTTCTTACAACAACCTCATCACTAGAAATATTAGGGAGTCAGGGAAGATTACCTCAGAGCCATAGACCAACTAGAAGGGTGAAGTTCCAATAGAATTTTTCACACTAATTAATTTAGCCCACAAATCATGAGTTATCTTTGTGTGCCAAGCTTTCTTATTTTCCTATAGCAACTTTTTTATGATCCTCATAAGACTCTTATTTGAAGATTCTGCTAGCCCATTTCTTTGTGGGTAATAGGCTGTGGAATTCCCCAGTTGTATTTGGTATTTGAAACAAAATGAAATCATATTCTTTGACTTAAAAGTTGAAGAATTATAAGTGATTATCTTCCTGGGCACTCCAAACCTTCACAGAATATGCTCCTCCAGAAATTGCATGATCACTATTTCGGTAGCTTTCCTTATGGGAATGGCCTCGATCCAATTCATGAAGTAGTCAGTAGCAGTGAGGATCCACATGTGTTTCCTTGAGGAGGGTGGATTTATTTTTCCAATAAAATATATCCCCCATTGTTGGTAATGGGATTCAACCTAAATAGGCTTCAGAGGAAATGGAAACAACTTCCTTCTTCCTTGAAAAATATGACACTTATGCCAGGAAACCACTTTCTTATGAGTATCATAGAAGATTGTAGGACAATAGAATCCTGATCTCATGATATTTCTTACCATGGTTTTCCAGTAGTGATGCCCCTCACATTCCCCTGCATGAAATTCTTCAATGAGTCTCTTGGCCTCCTATTCATCCACACAACTCAGTAAAACTCCTCCTGGCTCTTTCCAATACAACTTCTCATTTAGGATACAAAACCTCGTTTCTTTATGTTTGAGGAATATGGCCCTTGTTTTATCCATGCATGTGGAGCCTACAGATGATGTAAGAAAAAAATGATATCAGTGTACCATGGGGATGACATAATATGCTCACCTACTGAGGGACCTAGATGTCCCTGGTGATTTTTCTATTTGGCTGACAATTCAACAATCATGTATAATATGAGAGCATCGCAGTTGGACTGAGCCATAAGTTTGGCTAGTCCTTCACCTTTAATGATCTTTGTAGGCTTTATTTCTAGGTCATACTCAAGTAGGACTGCTATCCACTTCCCCCTTCATCCCTCTGGGTCTATTTGATTCAGAATATCCTTTACAGCGTTGGTGGAAATGTGAGCAATGATGTGAGAATGTAGTATGTACACTTGGAAATCCTTTAAATCTTGTACTAGAGAATAGGCTTTCTTATCCAAGATATTATACTTTAGTGGGGAATCTCTTAGGGTCTTGTTGTAGAAAGCAATGGGTTTCTTATGGCCTTCGTGATTCTTCTCAGAAAATTTACCTTTCCCAAAAAGGACTGAACCTTGTCTTTATTTTGAGGGAGTTAAATTTTGTTGATCACCTCGATCCTCTTAGGATCTATCTTGATGCCTTCCCGATAGATTATATGCCCCAGCAACTTCCCTTCTTTCATAGCAAAGAAATATTTTTTTTAGATTCAGGGAGATTCCAAACTTTCTACATGTCTTAAACATTATCAACATGTGTGTGACATGCTCTTCATCATATTTGGAGAAAATACTGATATCATCCAGATAGATGACCAGAATTTCGTCTTTTTCATCTATGATATCTATCTCCATAGCCCACTGGAAATTTTCTCCTACATTCGTAAGCCCAAATGGAATTTTAGCATACATGAAATTTCCCTAGGGTGTGGTGAATGTTGTCTTATCTTGATCCTCCAGGTGCACCACAATCTAGTTATAACCTGAGAAGCCATCCAGAGTGGAGATATTATGTGAAACCACTACTCTCTGCAATATATGGTCCATTTTGGGTAGGGGGTAATGATACTTCAAAGAAAATCTATTCAAGTTCCTGAATTCAATACATATTCTTATCTCCTTGTTCTTCTTCCTAACCGAGACCAAATTTTCCACCCAGCGTGAGAATCTGAGGACCACAATGATTTTGGACTCAAACAACTTCTTGATCTCCTTTTCCACCAAGGATAGTAGCTTGAGGTTTATCCTTTTTAGCTTCTTCTTGAAAGGCATCTCATCTTTATTTATGGATTTATGGGTATAGTATTCAGGATAATGCTAGTATCATAGGCCTTGAGATCCCTATAGCTCCAAGAAAATACATCAGAGTATTCTTTCATTAGAGAGATGTAATTTTGCTTGGGCTATGATGCAAGGGTTCTTAATATTTTGATGACTTTGGGGTGATCTTCAGTACCAATATTTACATCCTCAACATCTTCACAACTTGGGACCAGTTGAGGCTCTTTAGCCACATCATTGGGATCAAACAAATTTTCTAAAGGAACAAGACCCCTGGGTATAGAGTTACCTTTTAGTTGCAGGATCTCCTTGCCACAAAGGTTGTTCACATTCTCCTGCTTGTCGTCAGTTTCCTAAAACTCTGGATCCCAAACTTCTTCAATTTCACAGACCTCAACGGGCTCCATATGGGGCTGTAATACCAATCTGTGGCATGTCTTTTGGAGTTCCATCCTTGATTGACATGTGTTCTTGGGAGAGAGTAGATCACTTTGAGAGTGCATCATTTTCATAAACGTTTAGACCCTCAAACTTCCCTATGAGAGTGAGAAAGTCTTGAATCTACTTGTCATCCTCGAAGACTTTCCATATTTTGACATTATCTGGGATAGAAGGACGTCTGTGCCTCACTCCAATTTCATATTCTCAACATAGTGCATATGCACTTTTAAATCCGCTACAGAAGTGGCCAAGGAATCAGCTACATGATTTTATACTCTGGGGATCAGATTAAAACTACATTCTTCAAAGCATTCAATGAGGTCCTGGGAAGCATTTTGGTAGCTTCTCATATTGGGATTCCTAGCTTGATACTCACCAGTCATTTGTTTAAGTATTAGCTCAGAATCCCCATGTAACACTACCCTCTTGACTTGTAGTTCCTTCAAGTCTAGAATCACTAATATCATAGCCTTGTATTCTGCTTCATTATTCGTACATTCAAAATAAATCTTGTAAGAATAATTCAAAGCTCACACTCTTGGGGGTCTCATCCACACTCCAGCTCCTGCCCCTTCTCTACATGATGACCCATCAAAACTCACCTCCCACACCCCTTCAAGCTCTTCCTGAGTAGGCATGAAGGAAACGTTTTGTAAGCTGCAACTGTCTTCACCTCCTTCCATGAAGAAAATAGCAAATCCCATATCCATGTCTAGTGAATATATGGGGTGAATGTGTGGCATTTCTGCGTTGGTCACCATGTATGCCAATTTTTGTTCTCTAGAGAGCCATCTATGTATCCCAAATACAGGGATAGTGGCATATGACATGTCTATCTGAAGGGCACCTTTGAATTTGCCTGCCCAAGACCTTGACAACAACATTTTGAACTTAGGAGGGATGTCACCCACAACCACATCCATAACCAAGGTTTTGGCAAGAATTTGGGCCGAAGAGATGACCAAGTCTTTTATTAATCCTAGACACTTGACTTTTTTGGAATCAAAAGAGAAGAGATATGTGTAGGTTCTGGTCACTTCCAATCCCAACTCATCCATGATTCTCCTGGGCATCAAATTGTGAGAGGCTCCTAAATCGAGCATGGGATTGTGCAAGATAGCATTATGGATGTTTAGGATAACATAGAAAGGGGGAACTTCTTCATCAAAAGAATCATCAACATGTGGCCCAAATAGGATGGTGGGCCTATCATCTTGCAGATTCATGATATCAGATATGGAAGAGATTCCCCAAGAGGCTTTAAAAATGTGGCAATTTTAGAATGATATTTTGAATTTTTTAACAATTAAGCGATGGGGATGATTTTTATCTTTGCAATTTCAGCCTCGAGACGGAAATAATTCTACCCCTGATCAAATCTTCAAGGATTGTCCTCTGTTCTTTCCTTCCCTTTTGGCTCTAGAAATTTCTAGAGTTATCCCTGGGATTTGTGTCATTTTTAGGCTTGCTGGTAGAATCCTTGTTTCATGCATCTTTGTTTCTCACAACAAGGACATCTCTATTCCTCAAGATGATCTGTCTGTGGCATCCAACACATCGGGTTGATATCCCCTCTTGAAATCCTTTGTCTCCTCTAGGGTCACCTCTCCCCTCTAAAGACAAGCATTTTCATGTTCTTCTTTGGTGAGGAAGGTGGTGGGAGAGTCAGTATCCAGCTGATGAATTTCATATTCAGCTTTATTTTCACTATGCTGATCCACAAAATTTTCTTGGAATGGATCCCTAACAGGTGGATTAGTAGGGTTTCTCTTCCTGTCATGGAGAACCTATGGTATTCTATTATTTTGATTTCTATTCTATTGTTATTGATTTTCCCCGAGAGGTGGTCTACCATCTACAGAGGGACTTTCCATCATCCTTTCCATGGTTCTTAGCATTGTATCTATTATAGCCTCTTGCAAGCTATAGGTAGAGGGTTGTTCAGTTTCTTTGTCTTTTCTCCTTTCTCCTCTCTCTTCGTCATCTCTTCCCTATTCTCCCTCCTCTCTTCTCCTCTCTCCATCATGCCTTCTCCATTATCCCTCATCTCTCTTTTTATTTCTTACAGCAGTCAGCTTTACCTCCACCTCTATGGAATCTTTCATCATATTTTCCAAGGAGGTTGATCTCCTTTCACTTAGCCATAAGGAAAACTCACTATCAAACGCTTCAGCATATTGGAGTTAAGCAGAACCAATGGGGGGTTTAAACTGGGAAGGGATGGAATTATATACTTTCACTCTCCCTCCTCCTCATGGATTTCTATTGAGAGAGATATTGTTTAGGGTTCTTCTGGTCTACCCACTTATCCTTGAAAGCATCCTCAAAGTCTTGATAGCTCAGGATAGAGTCATTTGCGAGTTTTTTGTACCATTTTCTTGCTTCTCCCTCCAGGATTTGGAAAAATAATATGACCTTGACATCATCATGATCTAGCTCTTCCAGGTCTATCCAATCTAGAAACCACCCTAGGTTTTCTTCAAGAGAATAGCCTTTTTCCCTGTTGAATTGCTTGAGCCTCTAGGAATATCCCAAAAGGAGGTCATCCAGAGCAGCTGGAAGACAAATAGGAGCAAATCTAGTTTCCATCCTTGGAGTTCTAATATGGTTTATGGGAGGGATTAAGACTGGTGGAACACAAATAGGTAATTTTTGAGGAATTTAGGGAGCTATGAAACTAGAGGATGAATGTTGCTGCTACTCGGGAGAAGTGGGAGACAGATATGAGGCAACATATTTCCTTATGATAGTGAAATTCAGCAGGGTTAAATCAACAGTAAGTGTAGGACACACGAGGCCAGGAAGGTGTTGGAAATCCTCACCTAGAGGCTCTGAGGTCATGGGTGACCAGAAAATACGAGGAAAATCAAACATAGAGGTATCCAACACCAAGTTAGAGAGTATAGACTCAGCTCTAGTTATAGGGAAAGTTAGTCCAAACTCCTCATTACAATGTTCATATATATCGCTAACAGAAATAACACCTTCAATAGGGAAGGACATATTTCTTACTAACCTTTTCAGTCTATTGGCCCTCCAGATCAAACTTTCTGGATCAAATATTTCTTGGAAGGATTCTGCATCAGGATTTCTCCTCGAATGGGTTCTTCTGGATTCGAGTATTTCCCAATGGAGTTACCTTCAAAATTTGTGTGGAGTCGATAGAGCATGTACAACCAATTTTGTGTCTAAAATCAGTTGCTCAACCAGGTCGTAGAGCTAAGAAACTACTGTTCTTCCAAGGAAATAGTAGTGATTATTCCCTGACAACGATGCCAAGATCTTAGCACCCTGTAATTTTCCTATAGTTGTGGTAGGAATTCATAGGGCTAACCATTTAAAACCAATTTTTAGACTGTATTCTAGACATTACAGTTAGAGAGGTATCTCTCTTGTCACATAAACAAATTCACATATACATTTAGCTTTAATCAAGCAGTCAAAAGGCTAAATTCTGATGGGAATGGGGTGTTTGCAGATTTAAAGTTGGTGAGACAGACAAACAAGAAAAACCATTGGGAAATGGGGTCAAATACTGAATCAATCAAGGGTATTATAGTGAGAATGAGAGGGGAATTTTCTTTGTATTCTAAGGAAAAGTAGGTGTCACAAGTAGTCAAATATCTTGAAAGGGTGATAGGAGAAAGAGGAAGAAGTCGAGTGAAGCAAGAGGAACCTATCTGTGTGTGAATCTCTTGCACCACCTTTAGCAGCAACAACATAAAGACTAATGATTGATGCAGAGCACTTAAGAAAGAGTGAATTCTATAACATTCATTATAAACAATTCACAAATCTGAACATATGATACAAGGAGCTTTTAATGAATCGAATTCCTCATAATAAACTAGAGAGCATTAGTGGAAAATCACATAAATGGACATGATTCACACAAAAAACACAAACTGAATGAAGAACACTATGATGAAACTTATAAACGAAGAAGAATGCTTCTCATTAACACTTCCAAGAAATTTATAGAGACAACAGAATTATTTATGAATGAAAGTTCCAACCCTTTCCTCAGAGTGTTATGGGCTCCCGAGACCAACCTCAAGAGAAAGTCGAATTCAGTTACAAAATGGGGGAATCAATCCTAGATCATCATTACAAATCCTAACAAAATTCCTAAGGTGGCAGTTTTGCCACAATTTACTCCTAAAAAGGGAAATATGATGTAACAGACACGTTGGATCAAAATGGAAATGCAGCATCTATGATGTAGGC
Organism: Pseudotsuga menziesii; assembly: GCA_001517045.1. NCBI lineage: Eukaryota > Viridiplantae > Streptophyta > Pinopsida > Pinales > Pinaceae > Pseudotsuga > Pseudotsuga menziesii. Next base: position 854,512 of record LPNX010818639.1, read on the forward strand.
TTGCTTTCTTTGACAATGATGTTCCAGAACCTCTCTAATGGTTTTATTCACTGATACACAATCTGCATCATTTCATTTTTCCCATGCTTCAACTTCATCTCGCACCTGCACTGATCCTTTCCCTCCTCACACCTTTGGTTGGGAAAAATCAGTCATGGCAATAGATCTCCTTTGCGAAAAATCTCGGCCATTCCATACTATGGCCCCTACACAATTTCATAAGAATTTTATTCATTAACCCTCGTGCATATTTCTAATGCAAAATCACCCAACACTGTAGATACAATCAGTGCCCTAATCTCTACCATCCAAAACGTATGGCCTACCAAATTTTTCAGTGCCTCCCCTTTGCTAAAATCCATGCACTTCCTCATCATGAAAACCACTACAACTGTAGATTGTGAGCACCCTTAGATCTTGGTCATTCAAATGCGCAGTTCCTACAATATTTCACGGCCCAGACAGTTCTTATCTGTTGTGCATGTTTCGGCCGCGAAATCTCTGTCGACCATAGATCCAGGTTGTTGATAAATCTTAGTCATCTAGAGGCGCAAACCCTACACTATTTTGCAGTGATTCCTCCTATTAACCTTCATGCACATCCTTATTTTGAAATCAATCCCAGACCGTTGATCATATCTTTACCCTATATTCGTCATCCAGATGTGTGGATTCTACCGAAATGTTGTAGCCCCACTTTGCTTTATCCTCCATACATATTTCGGCAATTAAATGCTTCTCCACCATCGATTTGGCCTGTGCAATATAGTGGCCATTGAAACTTTAAAGGTGTAACCCTTTCGTGATCCCCCATAACTTATCTCTCCACATGAACTTTACTCAGCGAAATCCTTAACGACCATTGATTTTCACTTCTGAGTAATCTACGTCGTTCATTTTTTACCACGGCATAACCTATAGAACCTCATGATGTCCTTCGTGATCCATATGATAAGGAATTTTTGTACCTTACTCCTCCTTTGATTGGCCTACTCCCCTTCCAATGTTTTATCCTAGAATGGTGCTAATACCTCTACAAAAAGATCCTCAAAATTGAGGACTGGTGCTTACCAGGTGCTAACAAGATGGGAACTAGTTTTGATGTTTGTGATCACTACAAATTATGGATTGAATTCCACTTGAGTGAGTGATATGATATATAGAAAGTATATTTATAAACATTGAAGGTACATGGAAAATTTTTTGAAAATTTCTCCCTTTTAAGTCTACAATCCCTTTCCCACATACCTTAATTGGTGTGTCATCTCCCGTGAAGATGGGAGTGACAGTGCGATCCTTGATGGTGGATACATATTATTTTGATAAATACATGTGGTTTGAGACATTAAATTTAAGAATCCAAGTGGTTGAATATGATAGTATCCATATTTTATTTTCTCCTTCTTCTTACCCTTGGGGTTTGAAGAAACTTCGGTGGATTGCAGAATTTCACCTTCATTGGGTTAGGGGCATAATTTCCCTTTCCGTTATGTTTATCTTTGAAGTTACCTTTGTGTAATTTATTTAATGCCATAGAATGATACTTTGGGATACTCATAGAATCCATACAGACCAATTTATCTTACTCTTGAGTAAGGTATTCAATAAAGGAATCCAAATACAACATCCTCCATTTTTCCGTAGTAATTTTTGAAGCATGGAAAAAAGACACAAAAAATTAATACTCTGGATCCGTTTTGAAGAGGATAAATAGAATGAGTTTATCATCCTTTATGTCTACCCCACATTGTAAAATTATCAAATCCATATGATCATCAGGATGGAGTAAACCTCACACTGAAAGAAGAATGAAATAGGAAGAATTACAGTGCAAGAAATTGTCAAACAATGATGGTGAAATTATTTTGATAAGACGGAAAACTTTTATGCCATAACCATAACTAAATAATCATCAACCTATATTTAATACTTCCATGATACAATAAAGGAAATTCAAATACTATAGGAGTGATTCGAATCCCATGAATTGGACTTAATCAAGACATGCCTAACCTTGGAACAATCACCACTGAAGACTCACTAGTGTAACTTTAAAAAACTAAAACAATCCATAATCCATTAAATGACCAAGGTAGGTTAAAAAAATGCACCCATTCTCCTTAAATCATGCAAAGGTGTTTCTAGACTAACTGAAGATGAACTGATTGTGGCCTATTGGAGCATAACTCAAAATGGACTAGGGTGAACTGACTGTGGGACTCCCATGACTCGTTGTGGGTTCCTAAAATATATGGATTGTAATCTATAGCTCCTAAAATCATGCATGAGGGTGAATCAATTTGTATATGGGCACCATATGAATTCCACATGGCACTAGTGAAGTGGCAACATATTCCTGAGCTAGAAAACTGGCATTTAGACTATGGTGGAAAAGGGAGGATTACAATCATCCTAACACCCCCCCATTAATCCAAACATGGAAAAATTGGGCCCTAGAAACTGAGACCAAATGTCACCCATACAATATAATGCAAAAAAATAACTGCTCAGTAATCCAAGGAAAACCTCATGGGAACCACCTTTTCCCTCAAAATGAACAGTGAACCAAGAACAAAACTAAATCATACCTTCACACCAAGAAGAGATATGATATAAAAAAATATTTTCACTGAAATATTTTGTGAATATGTCTGCAACCTGCTCCTATGTAGGGAAATAATGCAGAATCGTATTATTACTATGCACTAGTTCCTGGTTGTAGTGCATATGGACTTCAATGTGTTTGGTCCATTACTTCTGTACTGGATCACTAAAAAATTTAATTTCACTTTAATTATCATAGAAAATCTCTACTGAATGAGGAGTGTGAATGCCAAAATATGTCAAAATCCTATGTAGCTAAAATTCTTGAGTAGTTTCATTCACAACCCCTCAATACTCTGCTTCAATCAAAGAGAGAGAAATAACTACTTGCTTCTTTCTTGAGTATCATATTGATCCTGATCCCAACATGAACAAAAACCCTTAAGTATATTTTTTTTTCAGTATTGTCTCCAACCTATTCCAAGTCAGTACAACCAAACAGATTTAGTTGAGCACCAACAAAATAGTGGATCCCAAACTCTCTAGTACCTTTCGTATAATGCTGATGTGCTTTGCTTCTTTCCAATGCAGTGCATATGGCTCATTCATGAACCTAGAAACAACACTCACAGTATATCACAAGTCTTGTCTCAAATTAATAAGGTGTAATAATATACCAATCAGTTTCCTATAGAGAGTGCTATCAACCAGGGTTGTATAACCATCTTCTTCCAATCTAATGCCAGATAAGAAGGGGAAGGATGTTGCTTTCCAATCAGACATGGAAACTCTTGAGAAAATATCCTATGTATTTGGATTGAGTAATCATGATGCACAAATCGTTTTTAATCACTTCAAGGTCAATAAATTTCCTTAGAATCCCTATATCTGTCATGGAAAATGCCTTGCTCATGGATGACTTGATGTTCCTCAATCCATCAATTGAACTACTGGTAATGATAAAATCATCCACATACAATACAATCAATAGTAAGCAACCTTTATTCTACTACATGTGGACATTGTAGTCATACTTGCATCTTTTAAACTTTTGTGACAGTAAGAAGGAAGCCATATTGGCATACTATTCCCTTGGGGCTTGGTTGATCGCATACATAGATTTCCTTCGTTTGAAAACCAAGGAGGAATATTTATTGTACCCCTCATGTTGTCTCATGTAGATCTCTTCTTCCAAGTCACCATGGAGGAAGGCACTCTTCACACCCATGAGATCTACCTCCCATTTCTTCGAAGTTGCAATGGACAAAACTAGCATTATGGAAACCATTCTTGCAACAGGGGTGAATTTTTCATTGTAGTCCAACCCATGAACTTGTGAATACCCCTTTGCAACTAATGGATCCTTGTACTTGGTAGTAGATCCATTTATGCTAGTTTGCTTTTATAGATCCATTCTCTCAAGACAAGCTTTCTCCCTGGAGGTAAGAAGACAAGATCCCAGGTATTTTTGTTCTATAGTGAATCATATTCATTATCCATGGTTTCCTGCCACCTTGGATCATGTAAACCCTATTTGTAGGATAGTGGATCAGACCCTAGCATCATGGAATTATAAGTGTTAATTTTGTAAAAAATATGGGTGTTTTTTCATAGACTTCCTGTGTGTCATAGGAAAATAAAAAGTGTCGACTGACTATCTACCTATCAAATATGAAAAAGGGTTCAACAGACTCTCTGTATGTCATAAAGGAAAGTGTTGTTTGCCAATTGCACACCAGCAGCAGAAATCTTCTGAAAGCTGTCTCCTCACTTGGGAAAGTGGGAGAGGTGTGACCTTGAGGGCAAGCACAGAGCTAGGTACTGTCACCTACTCCTAGCTCCTCCGTTTAGGCTACCTCCTAACGAAGCCAAGGGGGGTAGTCCCTAAAAAAGAGTTTTCTATGGCTCAATTTTTTAAGTTAATTTTTAGATGTTTTTGGATGCGGATGGGTGTTGTTTAGGAGTTACTGTGATTTAAAATGATTAACATTAGGGGGATGATGATTAATCAAAGCGATCCACATTGCTAACAAGAGATCACACAGATAAGCAAAGATTCCAAACTTATGACTTAAGCATTTAAATATAATCAATTGAAATGGCCCATAGACAGTTGATCAAGATAGAAAATTAATCAAATATAACAAAGGACCAGTGCCTTATGGAGTCAAATAAATACGTGAAATAAAGTCTAGGAATCAAGCTAGTGAGTATTAGGTTTTGCAAGTGCTCTTGGTATATTTTAAAAGTTTTTGATAGTGGTATTGCTTAGAGTGTCAACAAAAGTTTGTCAAAGCCAAAATACTCTTCTAAGTTCCCTCCGTTGAAGACATGTCGGGCCCACCCAGTATCCCAGGCTGGTATCACCAAGATTGACCAGCTAGCAGAGAATCTAAGACAACGGGAGGTTCCAGAGACTCTACTAGGAATTACTTTGGAAGAATCCCTTCAACACCAGTGCATTGGTTACGGGTGTTTAAGTATTATTAAATTACTCTTGTACGGTTTAAATATCTAGTGTCTTTTCTGGGTATTCCGATCTGGGATCGGTCAGAGCATACTCTGGTAAGGAGGAGAGGGAGTTAATTAATTAAAAGGGATGTGTGTGTTGAAGGTTTTATTAAGTTGATTAATTAAGACTCTCTGACAGAGAGCGCTCTTGACCCTGTCTTATGACAGTGGTTCAAGAGACTTAGCTAATCTAGATGAGACTAATGCAGGGATTATGCATACCTAGGATGCTCTCCGATAGAGAGTGCTCTTGAATTGTGTTTTTGCAAGTTCAAGAGTCTTACTTAAGAGTTAATTGATTAAACAATGTGAATAAAAAGCAAACATGACTTATTAAACTCTTCGACATAGAGCACTCTTGATCCACCTTATGGTGTGATTCAAGAGATTTAAGCAGTTGATTTACTTAGAAAGATAAACAATTTAAAAGAGTAATCAAATTAATTAATGAATTAGAAGTGATGGATTAACAATTAATATTCTAAGCATAAGATGCAAATGATGATGAAAAAAATCAAATCTAATCTAAGCATGTAAAAGATGGATGCAACACAATCCTCCCCAAATGGGGGAGGATGAGAGTGGGTACTTAAAATCCCCACTCAAACAAAAGTACTTTATTGAAATTATTACAATTTTCTTTTAGGAATTTAATCCCTGAAAGGGCTTTTCAAATAAAAGCATACAACTCTACTATCATTAAAATTTGCGTTAAAAAAAGGAGAGTGATTTACTTTTACTTGAAACTTTTCTCGAACTTTGCAAAAAGGGAAAAGAAGAAGTTTGAATGAGAGCAAAAGTGTAAGGCAAAGAAGGCTGAAAATAAGAAGAAAATGATAGGAAGAAGGAAGGAAAACAAAGAGAAGGTCAAAGACAAGAAAGGGAAGAATAGGGCAGCCAACTATGAGGCCAAAGGAGTATAAAAAATGATGAAAATGAGGCAGCGATGAAGAAGGAATATGGCTGTCATAAAAATAAAAAAACAGGACAGCAAACAAAAAGGGGAAGAAAAGGCCAAAAACAAGATGGAAGAAGGGCCAAAAACTAAGGAAAAAAGAGGCATAAACTAGGGCACACTAGGGCTGTCCAAAAAGAAGAAAATGAGTGGTAAAAAGAGTAAAATGGGGCAGCGATGAAGAAAAGATAAGAAATGGAAAAACCAAGCAAGGAGGAAAAGGATAGCAAGCAAGACAAACAAGGGGATCAAGGAGCAAAGAGAGAACTAGAAGAGGGAAGTTCGGTAACCAAGAAAGTATTTGAAATTATGGATGGAACCCAAGAGAGAGAGCTAGACTCCCATCTTTATTTTTGTATTTTGAAGAAGAAGATCTTTGTAGGTCCTGCAATGAAAGTGTTAGATTAAAAAGGTTGCTTGAAGCCTAGGATAGAAGCAGCTGAGCTCACACCCTTCTTCAACATGTGAAGCCTGAAAACACACTACAACTAAACACAAAACGTGAGATCAAAATACATGCTAGTATGCTAAGAAAATTGAATCATGATCAACATTACATATATACTGATTACTCATGTCCATCAAAATACTAATATACTTTGCATAAACAATCAAGTTGAACTACAAACACTACTAGATTTCGATCTAAAATCCGACGGTTTTTTCCGACGGCGCGCGGATTTTTTATTTTAACAGTGCCAAAAATCAGGAAGATAATTTTTTTTTTTGTAATGGTGGTGATAAGCGTCTCTTAAGCGATGGCTAGGCTTCCAAGCATCGCTTAAGCGACGGCTAGGCTTCCAAGCGTCGCTTAAGCGATGGCTATCCTCCTAAGCGTCGCTTAAGCGACGGCGCTTCAATTACTCACTCACTTACTAATGTCTTATCAATCATTTAATAATTTGCCGTAATTGGTTTATTATTTAAAATGGAAAGCGACGCTTAAGACATTATCCCACACACATTAAAATGGAAAGGCTAGGTTCATTTTTCATATAAATAGATG
>LPNX010818658.1:0-14709 GCA_001517045.1 Pseudotsuga menziesii
CTGCAGGTCCTCCCGACAAACCCACAGAACAAGCAAAGGAACCAACAGAACCTCTTCCTAGACCCGAGCAGCTAAGGATCAGCTTACGGGATGTGAGCTCATTGACTGACCCCGAGGTTGGCCAGCTACTCAACACCCTAGCAAAAGATTCGAAGAGGAGGACGACCCGACTAAGGCAACAGCTCAAGGACAAGGAGACAGAAGAAGTCGAGTTCCTCGACAAGTGCAGGTCTCTTGTACAGACTGTTAACCCAGGAGCTGTCGAAGCTGCTACCGACCGACCGCTGGACAGAGCATATCAGCTTTTTGAAGGTTTGGTGTCGACCATACAGACCCACCTCCATGAGACTAAGGCCGAACAAAAAGAAGAAACTGTCCGACTGCTCCTGACTCAACACACAGCATTCTCGGAGGCTCACAAACTTCTACAAGACCACATGGAGGAATCCATTGTAACTGAGGAAGTACTCCGAGAATGGCCTACTCATTATGGGCAGGTCTATAATCAGACGAGGCAGACCAGACAAGGCATTCAGGCCTTGGAAAGGAGAAAGTCGACTGAGGCAGAACTGAGGCAGACAATTGAGGATCAAATAGTGATGGAAAACACTAAGCTGCAGCAGTTGGAACGTGCGGCACACCAGTGGGTTCAGCACGCCCTTCCCAACTTGGAGAAAGTCGACAACCTCTGTCCGCAGATGACGAGACTCCTTGAGACTACCGAAGAACACACTCAGCTGCTGGGCCCCAACATGGAACATATTGCAGAAATGACAATGGCAGAGAAGATGTCGGTACTCTCAAATCTTACTACTCTGACTATCGACATTCAGAAAGCCTTACAGACATGGACGGACTTTCAACACCAGCTCGCCATCACAGCACCAGCAATAGTCGAAGTCTGTGTACAGAGAAGACCAACCATTCGCTTGCACAGCCCACCTCAGTAGCAATCTCCTTTTTGCAAATCTAATTCTTGTACTTCTAGTCTATTTTGTTTAACCTCCCTCTTTCTTCGGGACGAAGAAATGTTTTGTTTGTGGGGGAGATGTAGAAGGAGCAAGTCGACATAAGTCGACTTGAACGAATACCGACTTAGTCGACCAGCCGACTAAGTCGAGAGACCGACTACGTCGGTCGGCTGAGTAAACACAGTAGTTAGTCTGTTAACTAATAGTCGTGTCGGTTCGGTGAACCGACAGGTAGTTATGATTGTAACTGTTTGTAACATGTATATTAGGCTGTTGAGCCACACAAGAACGCAGTTCAGTTCTTGGCTTTGTATGATCTATTGAGAATAATATAATCTGTTCATGTTATCAGTTCTTGTCTCTTGCATCTGTGTATATTGTTGTATGTATTATTGGTAACCTTATGTGATCTGTAGGATTACAACAGTTACTCATTGAGTTGGTCCACTTGGAAGGTTGTTCACATGGTTCATGCCCTATTTTGTGAAGAACGTTTTTGTATTTGGGGGCTGCTTTATAGATTGACTATTGTGCACATGGGTGGCATCTAGGGCCTACAAAGCAAGTTGTGTTTTACTCCAAATAGTGTTATGATGTATAGGAATCCTACAAAGCTAATTGACTCAACAATGAAGTAGGTTTAGAGTCTCGATGTTTATATTTCTAGGTTTTTTTTTTTTTGAATTGAAGTGTCATGTGTGTGACCTGTGCATTCCCACATTCACTTGGTCAATTTGGTATGGATTGGGACGAATTAACCATTTTGTTGCCGATCCATTCAGTCATACCCTGATTTGCTTGGTTCGGTACCAAACTTGTCACTCCAATCATTTCAAAGACCAAGTCAGCTCGGTTGGGGGTCAACTCGATTGACTCGGCCACCTCGGTAGAAATACACTTGATTAAATATGCAACTATTATTGTTGAAAAGGGGGTAGGCCAGTAAAAGGAAAAGGCAATGTTAGGAAAAGGAAATGCAAGCAATAAGTGAGAATGGAGAATTGTATGTAACTAAAAGAGGGGCATACATTAGATTTTTTTCCAATTTCCAGTGTATTGTTGTAGAAATGCCACTATGCAAATAAGGCAATGACTTGATAGTCACAATCCCATTAGTATCATAAATTATGGGAGAGATCAGAAAAAACATCCCTACACAAATATTAACTGATAAGTATGGTTTTGGTGTTTCATTTGGAGAATAAAATCCTATAACAATAGTTGTTATTGTGACTCTTAAAGGGTCCTAGATGAGATATGTGCACTTTTAGGCAGTTCAACTTTCAATCAAAAAAATCCATAAACAACAAGTATGTGCACCCTAGAAAACATGGAAATGATCATAAAACATATTAGGTAAAATGGATAATCATCTACAACATCACAACATCATTCATGGGAAAACTAAAAACAACTTAAAGGAGATATGTTCTTTGAAAGAGATAGTCCATTAAAGGAGAACCTCTAGGTTTTGTACAGATATATATTGGCATAAATTGCAATGTTATATGTGATGCATATGCATAACATATCGTCTCAAGTTTGACAACGTTGAAAGGCCAAAGTACAATGGCCACAAGCATGTATGTAACTAAAAGAGGGGCATACATTAGAATTTTTAGGGCTACCAAATGCCCACACCTATTAACCAAACCCATTCTTGACAAGCTTTTTCTATAACAAGTTTTTGTCTTACAAGTCTTTCCAAGTTTTTTTTCTTATAAGTCTTTCCACGTTTTTTTGCTGGTATTTTGCTATGGTTATGCCAAATTTTTGTTTGGCCATGGTTCAGGTAGAACCAAACAGGTATTTGTCAGACTTGTCTTCCTCCAGCGAAGGGAGTTTGGGAAGGCTAAAGGAAAGTGAGATGTCCAGTAGGTCTACATGGGCTAGATCAACTAGATGTCAGAAGATCAGAAGAAAATTTGACAAACGCATGAATTTTTTTCTCCAAGGAGGAGGGTCATGTTCCTATGATGATGAGACAGTGGGAGACATCGATGTGCCCTTAAGGTACCAACACCTAGTGAAACAATGGGTACCTAGCGATCTTCCTAAAGTAAACACTGATTTTTGTGTGAATGAGAGGATATATAGAATTGCACCGTCGTCATTGCATGGATTGGGGTTGTTTTGCATGGACGGCATAAAGGTTGGATACGGTAGATGTACAGAATTGATGGAGTATGTTGGACCTTGTTACAACTATAGTGATTGGATGCGTCTGGTCCAATATACACGAAGTATGCGCAGATATGGGTTGTCAGTGAATTATATACAACTGAAAGACAAAGCTCAAAATAAATGAGCAACAATGCACATGGACGGTAGGCCAAAAAAAATCGGTAATATTGCGGGGTTTATAAACAGTACACAACCAGGGTCTAAAGAACTGCTTATTGATTACAATTTGAATCGTGTAGATACAAACAATGTTAGTATGGTTGTGGTACAACAAACAATTTAACCACCATTTTATTAATTATTTTAACATCTATAGGAATTTTCATTAACATATAATTGAAATTATCTACTTTTCATGTTTCTTTATGTAACTTTTAGTATGTTTTTTATGTAGGGTTATCTCAGGGGCACCTCCATCTCTGTAGATGTTTTTCAACCCGAGTCAAGGCAACAGGTATACATCAATATTGCCAATGTAATATTAAATTTATGATGGACATACAGATACGTTGTTATGTATTTTAATTAGTATATTAGGTTTGTTTATATAATATTATCTATTTTCCATACAGAGTGTTGATCAGGGAAGCCAACCAGCTATTGATCAGCCGACTACAGCATCAGGGCAACAGCCAAACATGAATGTAATTCTCCATTTCAAATACTTTAAAATCGTAAACATGTATATTGTGACGCATTATGTTTATTTTGTTATGTATTATTTCGTTTTTATGGTTGCGTTCATGATGGTAATGTTGTCTACCTTTTTTGCAGATTGTTCGGGGAAAGTCCCCGGCTGTTGATCAGACGACTGGAGCCTCAAAGCAACCAGTAAACCTAAATGTAATTCAACATTCTAAATACTTAAAAAATGTACACATATAAAACATGTAGCATAGTGTTTATTTTTTTCTGTATTTGTTAGCTTTTACATATTGCGTCTATTGTGATAATGTTCTCTACTTTTTTTTGCAAGTGGCTGATCGTGGTAAATCCCCATCTATTGATCAAACCATGCCCTCATCTAGGCGTCAGGTAATCCTAGATGTAATTCCTAATATAATTATTTGCGCACACTATATTTTCAAATACTAAGCAATTTTTTATATATTTCAATTGCAAACAGGGGATTCCGTTTATTAAACGATGTCTCAAAACTCTTTACAGAATGAGGTCTCTCGATTGATGAGAGATAGTGAACTTAGAGAGTCTGCAGACTCGTTAAGGGTGCTACAAAGGACAAGGAAAAAACAAAATGAGGAACTGATTCATCTGACATTGGAAGTTCCACTAATAGAAGGGCTCAAACAAAGGATTCAATTGTTTTTACAGCAACGTAAACAAGTGGACGTAAGTTATCAAATAAAAATGTAAATTCATTTATAAAAACTTTATAATATTTGATTTTATATGCTGTTGAACTTATAATAAAATGGTTTGAATTTACAACGCACTATGGAGATTATCAGTGGTGGTCAAGCCAATGTTGGTCCCAATGACCAAACCACTCCACGTACACCACATACTACTCCCATATTGTCCACTGAACAATCGGCAACACGCTCTGCGACACCGTTGAGGGCAGCGGAGGGTGCAGCCGATGTTGCCCCACCGACAACAGATGCTGCAGAAGAAGGGATGGATGAAGGGCTAGATAGAGATGTGGAAGCATTTCCTAGATCTTCTCGTGTGACTAGCACTGGTTCAATAGTGTGTACATTTTTGGTGAATGAAGAACTGGTTCCGATAAATATAAAGAGGATTCCAGGTCATTATAGATTGTTCAATTTAATTTTTATAATTTGTGTCTAATATACCGATAATATTTTCTAATGTTGACTAATGATGGCATTAATGTTTTGTGGAAAATGATATATTTTATAAACATATGAATGATTTGACCTTGGATATCTTCAGGCCCTCCATCCGCACAATGTGGAACAAGCAGCCAAAAGCTTTAAAGGATTATCTGACTAATCACTTGGTTAGTCTATTCGGAAAAGATACCTTTGATACATCAAAGGTACTACAGAAGGCTGGAAAACATCTGAAGATTGTCTGAGACCAATACATGGTTCACCTAGAAAAGAACCCTAGGTATGAGCGTCCTCCAATGATTCCATCTATGGAGTGGAAAGCCCTGGTGGAATATGGAAAAGAGAAGGGCCTGAGAAAATCAGGAAAGATACCACCAGGTGGAACAGGGAGGTATGCAATACATTCCAAAATATAGTGGTAAGCCTTATTATTCCTAGTTTTTATATCAATTTTGATACATCGACTAATGTATTTAAAAACTTAATTAGGCTCTCGGACACATCTAAGGCCACAAAGGCAAGAATTGAAAAAATTGGCCAACACAAGCTTGGGCCTGGTGGTTACTCCAACTTGGCGGCTCAATATGTAAGTATCGCAAAACCCGAATCCGCATCCAAATATCATACAGATTATTATTTTTGTTTTGTTCTGACAAAAGGATTTAAAATTAATGACATCATGCAAATATGAAGGCTAACCGGTTCAAAGAATTGCTCAGTGCGGATTACATGAGGCTTGGCTTCGAACAGGGCTTTGACGTCGTTGTTGAACACCGGAGAAGCTTCTCTAGGAATACTGCACGATCTTCTGCTGATCCATCTGGTGCCTAGGTATGTGAAAACTGTATAGTTTAATTATAATTTATTAATGTTCATGCAATTTGTTCCTTATAAATAAACTAACATAAATTATTTATTCATTTTTGTGCAGGAAAGTAATGATCTCGTCCATGTCGAGGATGTAGTACATGACCAACAAAATGAAGATCATGCTTCTCATCCTGGTAATGAATTTATTAATGTGCTACTATTTTTTATAGACCATTGCAGATGATGAACATTAATTCTAATTCTACACAATTCAACTGCAAAGCATGTAGCTACAGATCATAACACGGAACATGTTGGGCTAGTACGAGATAATGTTGAACATGTTGATGTGCACATGGCAGGTAAAAACACACATTTGTAATGTTTTTTAAATGAATTACTTGTATTTATCAAAATATAAATATATTAATGAAATATTTTGACATTATTGCAGAAATTCATTGCCCATCGCCTGAAGTTCAACCTTGCGAGCAGACTAGTAGGGATACCAATGATCAGATTCCCGAAGATGTGACTAACTAAATATTTAAAGAGAAGAAAAGTAAAAAGGAAATGACTAAACAAATTTTGAGTAAGTCTTATTTATAAAAATAATAATAATAATAATAATAATAATAATAATGGTTTTTTCCTCTGTTTCATGAATGAATGTTTGAAGGAATGCTTTATTGAATGGTTTACTGATTTTTTTTCTGCCATTGACTAAATTAATGCTTTAATGAATGAGTTAATGAATGGTTTTTTCAGCTATTGAATTATTGAATGGTTTAATGAATGTTTAAAGAATGATTTAATGAAAGCATCTTTCAACTATTGAGTGAAATAATTTGCATTGTAGATGCATTGTTATTTGCATTGTGAAATAGTGAAATAAATTGTTATTTGCAAGTATATGATGATGATGATGATGATGGTTAACGTCCCCTGAGACCAAACTTTGGTCTATCGGACCTAAAGAAGAGAATTAATTAGTTTTCTTTAAATTTATATTTCTATGCTCAAAGAGCTTGGAAAGAAGCGTCCCGAGCTTACTATAATTTTGACAGGCTAAAAGGCTAGGAAAGTCGGTATTGCAACAAAAATTATGAAACTGGGATCTAATGTGGGTGTACGCAGGGCACTCTAAGAGAAAGTGATTTTCATCTTCAATGTTCTTACTCTCACAAAGGTGGCAGATCCTTTCTACCCATGGTGTTTTAGGGACTGTCCAACGACCAATTTCACTATGGAGCTCATGCGAGTTCGTTCTTATCTTAGCTATGCTAATTTTTTTCTTAGTACTGATCAAAACAGAGAGATACTTTTGATCTTCTAGAGTAGGGTTTATGACCTCCTTATAGTATCTTAATTTTCTTTTAGCCTCGAGAACTTTCTCACACCACAATTTTTCTTTAAACTTAGAAGAAATAATATTTTTAATGTTATTAATATTCTACAAAGCAACATTTTCATCGATTTCCCAGTGATTTAACCAAGACCCGGTATCCTTATACCACCCACGCTTGAGCCTTAAGTGTTTTTGGCTGGAGTTTAAAGCTATCTTAGGGAGTCTATGATCTCCCGTGTTATTGATTTTGTTCTTGTATAACAGGAGTCTAGTCATAGCTAGGCTCTCGATGGGGGAAAGACCCACTTCTATAAGGAGAATAGGATAGGGTGTATTGTTTTTTATTTTGAGGTTATTAGTTATAAAACGCTTCTGGATTTGTTCGATCTTTCTCCAGGATTCTCTAGAGATGCTACAACCCCAAACCTCACACCCATACAAGATGACAGGAGTGACTAGAGTTTCAAAAAGGAGCTTCTTTTTATCCCACATCATGAGGTTTGCAGCTTTACAGTTATTTTCAAGACCAAAGTAAGCTTTCCACCCTCCGTTAATCCTTTTCTTAATGCTATAGTTCCAGTTGAGCTTGTGATGAATATCAATTCCTAAGTACTTGTAAGAAGACACTTCCTCCAAGTTGCTATTGTCATACCTAAAATTAGCGTATGTATCATTCTTGGATTTGATAATCATAACTTTTGTTTTGTTAGTGTTAACAGTCATACCCATGTTAGAGAAGAAATCTTTGAGGAGTCGAAGCTGCTTATCAAGATCAGAAGAACACCTTGCCATAAGGACAATATCGTCAGCATAAAGAAGAAGGATGGTGACTATTCCAAGGAGTTGAGAGTGATGTGAGGGGAGGGAGGGGCCATAAAAGCTTCCACCTTCACATGGTTGGTCTTGTTTAGTAGAGAATATTAAATTATTCTCGAAACAGAGAAGAGCTCAATGAATGGTAAGGAAGAATACATTAAAAAACATCTATTTCTATATTTTTATTGTGTAATTTTCACTATCACTATTTGACTCCTCCATTGGAACTTGTTACAGATAGCGTTGATAAACATTTCCATAGTTAAGAGGCAAGAAATGGAGTTTTGATTAGATCGATAGCCTTATATACATAGTATTTTTGGTTATCCATGTTTTATCAGGTGATATATTCTTAACAATTAATTTACTTGAATAGTTGAATAGTATTGTAATTTGCATTGTAATAGAATTGTATTTATTTAGATTGGTTTTGTTATTTTCATAAACAAACATAAATATATTTGATGGGTCCTAACATGAAACTATTGTAACAGGACAAAAAATGAAGTATGTTGAATGATGTTTTGAAAGGTAAAGCATAAGAATACAGTGTGAAGATCCACAAATCAAGGTATAATTATGTTTCCTTTTGTTTCATTGAGCTATGTATTGGGTATTTATGCATGTACACACAGATACATTTAGTTGATGATGATGATTACCATACATTGAGGCGAACTTTGTTCTATCTGATCTAAAAAATTACCTTAAATATTTTGATTTATCATGAGAACTGGCCCTTTTTTGTGGTGTTGATCCTAATCACTTCAAGGGTAAAAATCAATATGCTCCTGTTACTCAAAACAGTTACTAGAAGTTATGTAATAGAGTCATGTTAGTTTTCCAGGTTTAATATTGATTGTATTTAAGGATAAACACATGCATACCATGTTAATTGTATGAGACAATATAGTTACTAGTAGGTATGTCATGGGATTAATATACTCTAATAAATCGATTTTGCTATTTCCTTCAGTTTGACATGGGAGACTTCCTCATTGATGATCAATCAACAGGTCAGCATACAGTCCACCTTATTCAATTGGGCACATGATTGCTTCTTAAGGAATCTTATGAAAATATTGATGGAATTTTATGAACATTTTGTTGTAGGTTTCTGTGTTGGAGGTTGTGTTTCTATTGCAAATTCTGGAACTTCTTTGCTAGATGGTCCATCGGTAAAGCATGCATACCTTTGATCTTTTGTAAATTTATTGTATAAGTTAGTGGTGCTTTCTAGGTCTGTGCACGATATGCTATTGTTGTAAAGCATAAGTGTTTCACAGCCACACCAAGGATATAAGGTAGAATAGGCTATTTCATAATCATAACCAACAGAGTATTATCATTTAAACCATTTTTCTTTGAGATCAACATTAGTAGACAATTTTATCAGCTAGCAACTGTAAGTATTAACAACCATCATGTATCATCACATAGGCATTATTATCATCATTTAGATTAACTATAAATACTACTGTATATCAACATGAATTACCAGCTGAGTTAACCATCCTTTTAAGGGTTTATACAAGTACTCCTTAGCCTGAAAAGAATGCTTTTGGAAGGCAGAATTCAATTATATTGTTGAGATTCCCCCATAACTCAAATATGACCCTAACTTGGTTGATTTTACAGGTATTTTTGATAGGTTTTAGGGCTAGAAACGATAGTAACATTGATCAATAAGGAAAGAGTACCTAAATTTCCCTACTAAACAATTAAATGGGGTCGTTGTAAGGCATAAAGTAACCTTTTATCAAGGCCAAATTATCCCAACCCCTGAAACATGTCAAATATGAAACCCTAACTCTGACTTTTGACTGGTTTTTTTAGGTTGCTTCTCAAGTTCGTGGATGTAGACAAGAAGATAGGTGACGCACTAGAGGATCTAGGGCTAAATAGGCAGACCAAAATTTGAGGGTGGCTTATAATTTGAAAATTGTTGTTATTTTTGGATTATTGAATTTTATAAATTTCTAAGGTTTTCTAGTTTATAAAAACGTAGATCTAATCCAACACTACACTAATCACGCAAATGGGTCTATTTACACATGAAATACTACATTTTGATCAAAATGACAAATATTAGGGTTTTTGTGGAATTTACTTCAAACCCAAGGCCATGAGAGATGGTAATCAGCCTCCCTCTTGGAATATTTCCCTAAGCCTCACCAACTAGGACTTCCAAAAACAACCTCTAGGGTTTGTTGGAGGATCCTAATTAGGGAAAAATTCAGAGATCTAAGAACAAACAAGAGAAAAATCCTTCAAGAGGATGTTTTATAACATGTAAAAGTTGACAAAAGCTGGTAAAAATCCCTAATTCAGAGAAAACGTAGCATTACAACCACCATTCAATCCATAGAAGCATAATTTCACCAAAATTTACCAATGGAGAAACCAAGAAAACCCTAGATCCTCCTTGTGCTTGTGTTCTTCCAACAATGCTAGCATCAATCTTGCATCTTCATGAAACCCTAGAATTCACCAATCATTTTACCATAAATCCAAAGAAGAAATAGTAATATATTTGATAAGTTTCCCTTGTGAATCCATAGGCAAGCCTATACCAAAGCATATTCTTCGCATGAAATATTTTGCTAGATCCATTGATTTCAAGATAATGGTGCTTCCACATGATTCATTATTGTAATTGCAAGAGGAACTTCACAAACATTTATAGATTCTCAACCAGTCGTAAAAGGACAAGCAAGCATACATTTACCAGAATCCCAACAACTATTTAAAGGATCAAATACAATCACTTGTCTCTTCTATTGAACAATCATAGAGTGAAATTATGTTGCATATAACTTGATTTTGGCACTGTCACTAGATCCACCACCCTAGTGTGTAGGATCCGCTAACCATTGCAAGAGGTTGATCTACCTTAGCTACCAAACTAGGCATATGTGTTGTTTCGGTGGAAGGACTATTAATGTTCAAAGGTGTTACTGAATCTGTAATACTTCCAGTTGATGCAACTCTTCTTGCAGTGGGGACCATAAGAAGAGAGTTTGATCTTATCTTGGCCAAACGAAATTGAAGGTTGGACCTGTTCATTCAGCAAACCAAGATCACTTGAATTGATTCCAGTCACTAAGGTATAAAGAGTTGCCATACCTAGTTGTTTGTCCCTCTGTTTCCTGACTACTGCAGAGGATTTCATGTTATATGATGGTCCAAGAGAAGTAGTAGACACATACAAATGTGAGAGGTTGTGATAGTTCCACTGATTTTGACAACGGTGTTGACTACAGAGCGCCTCTAACCTCTGCTTTTTCGAATTCCCTAGAACTTTTGACCAATTTTATATTTTGGACAAGGTCATGCCTTATTTTACCCTTTTGACCTAGTTGGCCTTTTCTTCCTTAAGGTTCGATATGCTATTGCATGATATGATATAGCATATCAGACACTTTTTCTACACTTGTTGCATTTATGAAGTTCTTTGTAAATAACATAACTTCTCTTTGGCCCTTATCTTTAATTGACAACTAAATTATTTTTCTATCCTTTATATTGTCCTGAGTTCTTCTCAAGTGATTTATATCTCTATTGACCAACCCTAAACTACTTATATTTTACATTTTAGTCCTTCAGTTGACTTGGACTTGAGCATGCATTTTATTTATATGTTTGACAAAATGATTCTATATCATCCCTCATTTGGACATGTTGAGTGAAAATCTATCATATCTAAAACACTAATTAGATTATTTTGATGCATAAAATTCAATGATCACCGGCAGAGTGTGTGCTCTAGAATAAAAAGGATATATAGAAGCATACCATACTGAACTGTAAATGAAAAGGACATAGATTATTTACATATTTATGGGAATAATCTCCACCATTATCTATGTGAATGATATTGATCCCCTTACCAGATTGTTTCTCTGCAAGAGCTTTAAAATCTCGAAGAAAAGCAAACACATCAGCTTTGTGATTTAAGAAGTAGACACCTATGTATATAGAGATGTAATCAATGAAGGTTAGAACTTGGTACGTATATTTATTTATTCATAGATAGGTAAGGAAAGGGACCAGTAATGTCACTGGGAACAAAAACAAGAAGTAGTGTGGCTCTCTTAGCCTTTCCTTTCTCAAATCTCTCTTCAAGGTGCCTACCAAGAGTATATATTGGACAAACTCCATCTAAAAAGGATATAGGTGGCAACCCCTTCTATCCCGTCTTGTTTGATTAATTGATGCAATTAACGTAAGTTAATATGCCCAAACATATCATGCCATAACTTATTAACATCATTAGAATGCATTAACAAAGCTGGAGTAGGAGTTTTCAGCAAAAACTTTGAAAAAACATACAATTTATTTTTGTGATCAACTTTTTCGTGGGTTTCATTTTGCTTGTCAAAAGTGGGCCAATCTAATGCTCCTGCAACTCCACAACCATTGTAAACCAGTCTTTATATGGAATCATTTGTTTATGCTCTTCAATATGAAGGCCCACTTAAATATTTCCTCTTTGTACGAAGTCATAGACAATAAGGCATTCCTTGCCCCGTGCATAATAGCTAGTACAAAGTAGTTAGATGGTAATCGTTGTGCTTAATACTTAGCCACCGATGCAGGTGATAATAGAACATTATGTTTGTTTGTAGTAAAAATCAATTGTGAAGCCTTATAGAGTTTCGCTTCTTCGAGCAAATACTTTATTATTAGACCGTGATATATCTCGATTTCAAGATCTATTTGTTTTAGCAGCCAAAGCCTTCATAGACTCCATTCACTGCATCAAAGGAATTGACCGACTAATCATTGGTCTTCTTATAAATAAATCTTTCATAAAAGCTCTATTTCCATCTCTCGAGGAAAATAAAGGGATTCACTAGCTGCAAAAGGATTGGATGTTATAAACTCATGCTCCCAGCCTATAGAAAACACAACAGCAACACAAAGCATAAAAATGGAAAGCCTATATAATAAATTACAAAGGGAAATGCATAATAAATTTGGATAAATTGGGTTATAAGGGAGATCAATGTTTTTCCTGCATTTCTAGCCTCTCCTAGGGATCCACTTGTCACTATTTTGTTGTCCAAGTAACGGCAGAGGGAATCGTTGTCTTTGAAAGGCAGTTGAGCAAGGATACATAGTGATTTAGCTTTGGGAAGGTAAATTGTTGTCTTTGATAGAAGATAAACACAAACACACACAACGATTCCTTTTGGAAGCAAAGACAAGTAAAAACATCAATGAACATCCAATCTGGAGTCGCCATCTAGAGTTAAATAGTTATGTGAGCTTAGTAGAAGCAAATTGTTGTGCATGATGACGTGTGTGCATTGGAAGCTCAACAATTTAGTTTGGAAGGACAATAGGCTTTGTTGGGGAAGGCAATTACTACTCAAATCACCAAATCTCGAGCCCACATGCATGACAAATCGTTGTCTTGAGGGACCATATGCAAAATCGTTGTTGTTCCTGGGAGGAGCCTTCTTTAACATACAACAATTTAGCCTAGGCGAAGGTTGAACGCTTTGCTAGAGGAAGTTCCTCGGTAAGCCACCAACTCCTCGGCCCACAGTTGTTATCTAAAACACCTCGTTTTGACATTTCTACCTGAACTACTATTATATGTTGTATTTGTTTGATTGTGAGACCTCGTCGGTTTGACGACACTGTGGACCTATGGTTCTATTATTTTGCCAATATATATATGTGTGTGTGTGATGATGGTATTATGGTCAGTAGTCATGTTTAGATATGTATCATGTGTTAATTATGTCAAATATATGGAAATTTCTGAATGATGGGTACGTGGATACCGTTATAGATATATGTTGAACTAATGAATGTTATGCCAGGTGCATGAATGAGTTTATTATTGTCATGTTATGATGAGATATATGTGTACATATCGAGGATTATGCACGATATCCTATATTGTATGTCGAGGACTAACTTACAGGTTGAAACGGCTAAGTGATAGCTGGATCCTATGAGGTGGGAGGACCTCGAGGACATGGACTTCTAAAGATAAATGGTATGCGAATGATGCATTATTTACTTTCATATGGCTATTATGCTGTTTATTATGATGGATGTTATGACATGGGTGGGGTAGAGTTCCAGGAAACTCAACCGCCCAGATCGGTTATACGATGACAGACCGAGTACAAGTGCCACGCTGTTTTTATGTCGAGTAGACATAGTCCCCTGTTCCATTAGGGGGGTGGAGGATTTACCCACCGTTTATCCCCGAAACCCAGAGTCATGGGAGGGTTGTGCTACGGCGCGCTCCCCAAGGTGTGTGATAATGACTGGTGGTTGCCTGCTGGGGAAGCTTGGTCGATGTGGTCGACACTTCCGCTTACGGGGTCTAGCTGGAACCGGTCATGGCTTGACATTCCAGGGTAGTCCAGCAAAGGACAGGATAGGATGTGGAAGTTAGTAATGATGTAGGTAGATAGATGTAGCGTGAAGTAGGGGTGAAAACAAGATCTAACTATAAGTGTGTAAAACCCTTGATTAGTATGTGTCGTAAATTAGTGATGTATGAATTGTCGTAACATGGATTTCAGTAAGCTAATGGATCGTAACTTGTAAACTATGCTAAAACATGTGTCGGTAAATAATAAAGTTCCTTGATTATGATTGATGTATGAGAATTATTACTTTTAGTGTAAACAGTAGCTACGCTTACATAACTCGCCTACATATTATGAATTGCATGAAATGTTGTTGAGTAGTAATGTCAATTAGTGTCGCTAAATATTAATTACTGTCGTTAGTA
>LPNX010818658.1:22609-119899 GCA_001517045.1 Pseudotsuga menziesii
AAAGAGTTATGCCGATGCGCGTAGGGTTGACCGAAGCTATAAGGTTGGTGATGCAGTGTTCGCCGCATCAGGCCTAGCAAAAGTACCATCAGGTTTGGGAAGAGGACAAAGTTGTCACCACGATTTATAGGACCCTTTGAAATTTTAGAAAAGGTTGGACCTGTCACGTATCGTCTTGCGCTGCCACCCCATTTGCACAAAACTCATAATGTTTTTCATGTATCTGTTTTACGACATTATGTAGCTGATGAGTCACATAAAATAAATTGGAAGGAATTGCAGGTTTCGGACGAGGGAACCATCAGGGTCGAACCATTACTTATATTGGACTGCAGGGTTAAACAGTTGAGGCACCGTTTGGTGGACCAAGTTAAGGTCCAGTGGGACCGATATAGCCCGGGGTCTGCTACTTGGGAGGACGTGGAGACTATGCGTCGTGATTATCCCACATTATTTTGATCATAACTTCGGGACGAAGTTTCCTGAAGGGTGGGTGTATGTAACACCCCGTTTTGACATTTCTACCTGAACTACTATTATATGTTGTATTTGTTTGATTGTGAGACCTCGTCGGTTTGATGACATTGTGGACATATGGTTCTATTATTTTGCCAATATATATATGTGTGTGTGTGATGATGGTATTATGGTCGATAGTCATGTTTAGATATGTATCATGTGTTAATTATGTCCAATATATGGAAATTTCTGAATGATGGGTACGTGGATACCGTTATAGATATATGTTGAAATAATGAATGTTATGCCAGGTGCATGAATGAGTTTATTATTGTCATGTTATGATGAGATATATGTGTACATATCGAGGATTATGCACGATATCCTATATTGTATGTCGAGGACTAACTTACAGGTTGAAACGGCTAAGTGATAGCTGGATCCTACGAGGTGGGAGGACCTCGGGGACATGGACTTCTAAAGATAAATGGTATGCGAATGATGCATTATTTACTTTCATATGGCTATTATGCTGTTTATTATGGTGTATGTTATGACATGGGTGGGGTAGAGTTCCAGGAAACTCAACCGCCCAGATCGGTTATACGATGACAGACCGAGTACAAGTGCCACGCTGTTGTTATGTCGAGTAGACATAGTCCCTTGTTCCATTAGGGGGGTGGAGGATTAACCCACCGTTTATCCCTGAAACCCAGAGTCATGGGAGGGTTGTGCTACGACACGCTCCCCAAGGTGTGTGATGATGACTGGTGGTTGCCTGCTGGCGAAGCTTGGTCGATGTGGTCGACACTTCCGCTTACGGGTTCTAGCTGGAACCGGTCATGGCTTGACATTCCAAGGTAGTCCAGCAGAGGACAGGATAGGATGTGGAAGTTAGTAATGATGTAGGTAGATAGATGTAGCGTGAAGTAGGGGTGAAAACAAGATCTAACTGTAAGTGTGTAAAACCCTTGATTAGTATGTGTCGTAAATTAGTGATGTATGAATTGTCGTAACATGGATTTCAGTGAGCTAATGGATCATAACTTGTAAACTATGCTAAAACATGTGTCGGTAAATAATAAAGTTCCTTGATTATGATTGATGTATGAGAATTATTACTTTTAGTGTAAGCAGTAGCTACGCTTACATAACTCGCCTACATATTATGAATTGCATGAAATGTTGTTGAGTAGTAATGTCAATTAGTGTCGCTAAATATTAATTACTGTCGTTAGTAATTAACTATTGTTGATCAATGTAAATGATGTCGATTAAAGTTAATAATGATGATTAGGGTTAATTAGTGTTGATAAGACTGCTATTAATTTGATTGTAAGTTTTAAATAAATGTTCATAATGATTAAGGTCTCTTAATAATATTATTATTAAAATACATGTCAATTGAGTGTGAATGTCGATTAGTTAGTCCTAACTAAGGCTAATATTAACTTGTTTATAAGTGTTAAATAATTATGAATTATGTTAATTAAGTTTAACTATAATTAAGGTTTGACTAGTGAAGGTGGTAAATATTTCCATTAATGATCATTAAGATTAATTAAAATTAATTTGGATAAGGTAATAAATAAATATTAAATAAAAGGATTAAAGTCAATTGAATTAAAAGTTATGGTTGGGAAGTGACCCAACCAACACCTTGCAATATTAATTTAATATTTAAATTTTTCCAAGTCAACTTAAATTATTTCAAATTAATCCAAGTCCAAGTTGAGGGCTCAAATGGTAGATGGAAGGGGGTTGGATAAAATTTATGATGAAGATAGGGGTAGTAATGGGGGAGGTTGGCAAACATGGAGATAAAAGGGAGAAAGGAGGGAGGAGAAAAGGGGGGATCCTTACCTTAGTTTTTTTTTTTAGAAGTTTGGGAGAGAAAGCTGCAAAGAAGGGTTTCTTGTTGGAGATTTTGAGGGGATACAACAGCTGAGGCCTTGTACTCGGTTTGGGCTCGGGGGTCCAAAGGGGTACCTTTGGAGCTGGGTGGTCGGCGAGACCTCGCCAGTTGGCAGGGTGGCAAAACTGGTTTGGGCTGGTTGAGTTTCAGAACTTGGGAAAGACTTTTGGCTGCAGGGAAAAGCAAGGAGAAACGGCAAGCAAGGACATCAACAAAGGTGGATCTACTAGCTACCTACAGGTATTTTCCAGCAGTTTATATGGCAATTATGTTTATTAAACATTACAAAAGTTTATATGGCAAATTCTGTTTATTAAATATTAAAGGTTTATATGTTGTGATCATCCTTGCTACCTGCACAATTAAAAAGTAAAATTGTTAGAATAGATAAAACAGCATTTTAGATTTTCAAACTGTATATATATATAGTGAATTTTCTGGCTGTAAATAAAAACTAAAGGAGACCCAGTAGGGGTCTCTACATTATCAAATCGTTATATCTAAGTGAAATATTTCATTTTTTTTTGTTAAATCTACCAACAGGCGTCACTTTTCCGACGATCTTCCGACGCTTCAACAAAACTTTCCGACGGCAGTGTCATGACTCCAACGCTTCAGACCGTCGGACGATTGGCGCTTCAAGTGTCGGGCTGAGTCAAATATCCGACGACGTTGCCATGCCTCCGACCCTTTTTCCCATCAAAAGGCCGACTCTTCAAGTGTCATAGGGCGTCGAACATCCAACACTTTCTGGATAAAAACACTGATGGCATCGCCATTCCTCCGACACTTCTACCCGTCGAAAGGCTGACTCTTCAAGTGTCAGATGGCGTCGGATTTCCGACGGTTTATGCAAGTTTTGATTGACACTTTGAAAGAGAAAACTGTCGAATAGGCAACACCATGGTGTGTCAGATCTTCGACCCACATTGGTAGGCTATCGAATATCCAACGTTATGCCATCGACGGCAAAAAAAAGTGTATGTGTCGAAAATGCAACAAAGAAGTGTCGAAATTCAGACATGCAAGGTGTCGGGTTTTGGGTTGAAATTATGTTGTGGTAGTGTTGGAAATAGTTCCAACAGCTTTTCCATTGAAATCTGTAACACGACCGCCTTTGATTGCTACAGCTCGAGGTGTAGGTAAACCACATAGGCTGGCAAGTTCAGGTCCTTCAATTTGATAATGTTATCCCCAACGTGTTATGTCAATACTATAGCCTGACATGTCACGGAGTCCAATAATGTGCCTAACAGTCTCAACGCCATCTCGTTTTCGCATTGTGGATGTCAGAGAAACTGAAATGACAAGCCCAACAAGGTCCACCATGGAATTGTCGGGTATAGTTTGTATCTCTTGAATAGTTTTGAAGTTAAAGAAATAAAAAGGTATTAAGGGGTATTCATTTAAGCATGGTTGGATGGTTGAGGAGGAGCCTAGGAAAATATCATTATGGCTTTTCAAATGGTTGAAAATTGGATAGAATGCTTTCACTGTTCCATTTGATACTATGTACACTACTCCTATTTGTATTTGGTCATACAAAGACAGAGCCAATTCATTGAATGCAAATATATGTATTTCATCGTGTGAAGTGTTAACAATGTCAAATCCAAAGATTTTTTTAGACCCTCATTGGTTTCCATATTCATGTAGCTTTGTCTTGGCAATAACTCAACCTTGGATATTCCAAACTTTGCTAAAAGGTTCCAATGATGTGAATGGAATAGTTGATGCAGCTGAGGCGGGGTTTTCATCTACTGAGGTAGGATTCACTGGAGTAGAGGAAGAACTCTGCGAGGGAGAAGATTCAGGTAAATGGTAAGGTGCAGGATCTCCAATAATTGATGCATCCACTGTGACAACTTCGAGTGCAAGCAATGCGATAGTCCTATGAGAAGAAATATGTTAGAGTTCAATGGGATAAAAAAACCCTGGATGCATGAACAATGTGAAATTGACTAAGTTGAGAAAGACAACAAGGGAATTAAACATACGTTACACTATGTACAATGTTGCATGTACATTTGGTAACTTCGATTATAGATCATTTTTTTGGTTGTCCAGTTTCTACAAGACTACTATATATAGTTGGAAGCAATAGCTCATGCCTGTGAATCACGTTCGAGATAGATATTTGGAACTGAATAGATGATGAGTTGAGCGAGTTCACTTTGTTTAATGAGGACACCTGTACCAACGAACAAAGGTCGACAGTACCATCTAGTAAGAGTGAAATAGAATCTTCGATTAGCATAGTCTACATAGCGTGACGGTTATATTTTCCTGTGAAATGAAATAGGGTATGAACAAAAAAACAAAAATTGTAATCTAACGTATTTGTGTGATGGAATGACAACAAATAAAATGCATATATGACAACATATTTAATTATCAATTTATCTTTCCCGGTTTCGCTTTCCAATGCCAAAAGAGGAAAGCGGAATGATATACTAATAATCAATTTAGGACTTTAGGTTTCTGCATTCCAGTTTTCGATGCGAAAAGCGGAAATGTAAATTCATAATTGATTTATCAATTTACGTTTACCCATTCCGCTTTCCAATGCCGAAAGAGGAAAGTGGAAAGGTATTTCATTATCAACTTATCAATTTATCTTTTTGCATTCGAATTTCCAATGCGAAAAACGGAAATCGAAAAGGTAAATTGATAATCAATTTATCAATTTACCTTTCTGCATTCAACTTTGCAGAAACTTTATCTTGGGGAACGCGTCTAAGAAAAAAAAGAGTAATATATTTAAACCCACCTCCGTAATTCGGAAAGTGAAAGTTGGAAAGCAACAAAACTTATATTGGAAAATATAAATTCCGACTTTCCGCATTCTTCAAAGTGGAAAGAGGAAACCGGCAATATAAATTAAAAATTTGGAATATGTATTGACGCAAGTCGAAAACCAGAAATATATTGGCCCCGTTGCTTACTGCGGAAAGCAGAATGCGAAAGCACTACCCAACTTCTATTTACATAAACAACTTCTTCAACTTTGTTACATTGGAAAGCATAAAGCGGAAACGTAAATTGATTATCAATTTATCGATTTACATTTCCTCTTTCGGAAATGCAGAAATCCTAATACATGTATATACCAAATATCAAATACCAAAATCCAAAGGTAGAGTTTCTGTATTCCGTATTTTCAATGTAGATGAAATATGGTTTAATCTAAAACATTTAGAAGACATTGGACAATCAGTGAAATATAATCCATAGATTTATTTTAAAATTGTAAAACATTTATATCAACTTGGAGAGTTTCTGCAATTAAAAGTTTGTAAATTAAACTTACACCAAGCGGGAATATTGAAAAGATTTGAACTATCTCAAAAAAATTAGCAATTTTTATGTCAATAGATGTTTTTATTTGAGATTTGGGGTGGACTAAGGCCTATGCTTTTTCATCTCTACCTATGAGCATGACACAAGTACATTTTTTCTTCTTTTTTATATTACGTAGTTTATAGCTTAATTTTTAAATTTATCATTTAATATTTTATTCACCATCCCGCAATCCCCATTCGCAATTGCGGGATTACAAATAGCGAAATTTTATTTTTCCTTTCCGCAATACGCAATCTCACAAATTGCGAGTTGCAGAAACACACAAAAAAATCTTAAATCAAACTACTTCTCGCAATCCGCAATCCGCATTTTGCGGGATGCGAAAAGCGGAAAGGCAAATGGCTAATATCAATATATCAATTTACATTTCTAATTTCCAATGCAGAAAGTGGAAAGTGCGCAACCTGTAAGTAGTTTAAGTTGTGATTTTTGTTATGTGTTTCCGCAACCCGCAATTTGCCGGATGCGGAAAACCGAGGGGTTAATCGCTAATATCAAGATATCAATTTACCTTTTACCTTTCCAATGCGGAAAGTGCACAAAGTCTTAGTGCACAATAAGGAAAGCAAAAAAGTAAATTGATAAATTGATTATCAATTTACCTTTCCACTTCGGAAAGCCCAATAATGTTGTATAATTCTCATGTTGTCTTTCAACGAAATTGCAGAAAAATATACCCCACGAAATTGAAATTTTCGTATAATTTAGTACTTAAGTAAATAATTAAACTTGTGCTAAAATTTGAATATAAAATGTTTTAGAATAAATCTATCTACATAATTTTCCCTATATTCAAGTAAAAACATATCCAAATATGCAAAAAAAAAAAAAGATTAATGGCTAATATGAAGATATCAATTTATTTTTCCGCTTTCCAATATTGACAAGCGTAAAGTGCGCTTTCCTTATTGTCCACTAAGATTTTTCTATCTACATAACTTTCCATATATTCAAGTAAAAACGTATGGAAATATGCAGGTTTAAAATAAAATAAAATAATAGATGAAAAAAAAAAAGGTAAACGGCTAATATAAAGATATCAATTTACCTTTCCACTTTTCAATGCGGAAAGTGCACAACCAGCAAGTAGTTTGATTTAACATTTTTGTTGTGTTTCAGCAACCTGCAACCCCTAATTTGCAGGATGTGGAAAGCCAAAAAGTAAATGGCTAATATCAAGATATCAATTTACCTTTTACCTTTTACCTTGAAAATGGAAGATGCTCCACAGGCATCTGTTTTTCAGCAGGTAAAAACCTTGATTCATACTTCTCAGTTGTATAAACAACAGTTGACAAAGATGGCATCTGTGTTAGACACTAAAGAAGTTGGAACTACTCAACTTGTTGATAATGCTCACGTCACTGCTACAGCTCTTCAAGCACACTATGATCAGACAATGGTTGTGCATTAAAGTAAATTGATAAATTGATTATCAATTTACCTTTCCACTTCGAAAAGTCGAATATTATTGTATAATTCTCATGTTTTAATGATGAAACATTGTCTTTTAATGAAATTTACTTTTTCATGTAATTTAATACATAAGTAAATAATTAAACATGTGCTCAAATCTAAATATAAAATGTTCTAGAATAAATCTATTTACATAACCTTCCCTAAATTGAAGAAAGAACATATGGAAATTTTTCATGCCGAGAAAAAAACATTCCAAAGAATAAAACCCTCTATTTTGGACCTCTTGTTTCCACAAGGTGAAATTCGGAAATCATAAGCAAAATTCAAGAATACATTAAGCTTGTCAGCTGAAAAAGTCTGATTTCCGCATTTCGAAAAAATAACTTCCACAGACTTTTCTAGTTTCCACATTACACAAGGCAGAAAGCGTTAGTCGAAAAAGCATGAAAACTTACACTCAACTGCATACATAAAACAACTCCATTATAAAATCTGATATCTATCATTTTATTGGCAAAGCATAAGTATTACACCATTATGAAGCCACATAACACAAGTCATTAATTTTGCAACACAACAACAATAACAGTCAAAACAAACAAAAAGTATTTGACCATCTCAAAACCAGACTAAACAAATATTCAAAACATTTAAGCACCTTTAAGCAGACTAAAAGAATACTTGCAAATTTAACAAGTATAAATAAAATTAACTTTTGAACTTTTAAAATCAAGTATTTTAAGCATTTGAAATTTATCAAAGTATTACAATCATGTGCATGGTGATTGGGGATTTAGTTTTAAGAAAATCTACATTTTTTTTAATAAACATTCTTCTAAATCATAACAATGTTTTAACTAACCCATTAAGACTACATTTGAATTAGCATCAAGCTACTTAACATAAGAGCATTATCAAGTGTGTATTTACCAATTATGTTTTCCATAGAGCCAACCAAGGTAGTCTCATATGTTATTGAGATAATATTGTGTTTTGTTCCATTACATGAGTAAATAACCAACCAAACGGTTAGAAAAAAATTGCATAGATAGTATAGAGAAAAGTTGATTTTAAGTAACATAATAACTATGAATTTAAGACACTCAAATAAAAAGTTGATAAATTAGTCACCCAACTTGGACTCCCAATTACTAGTCAAAACCAAAGTAGAAACTTTATTTACAAGGTAGTCTCATATGTTATTGAGATAATATTGTGTTGTTCCATTACATGAGCAAATAACCAGCCAAACGGTTAGAAAGAAATTGTATAGATAATATAGAGAAAAGTTGATTTTAAGTTAACATAATAACTATGCATTTAAGACACTCAAATAAAAAGTCGATGAATTTTAACATAATAACTATGAATTTAAGACACTCAAATAAAGAGTCGATGAATTAGTCACCCAACTTGGACTCCAAATTACTAGTCAAAAACCAAAGTAGAAACTTTATTTACAAGCTTTGCAAAACAAATGACTGGGAAATTCCATCAAAACTCCTTCCCCTTGATTTTATCTAATTCTTTAAATAATTAAAGACACATTTTGTGTGCCTACACATAGTGGGATTTCATTCAAAGCTTTGCAAAGATTTTGGGCTGCATTGCCCAGTTGGATAAATGAAAACCAGAAAAACCACCCATTTATTATTGACCCAGTAATCTTCGGATTAAGGACCATTGGCGCAGTAGATTGTAGAAACTGCTCATAAAATCGTTTAATCCTTTCAGAACCCATCATGTTCTATCCATCTCTGCCTCCTGCACCAACGAAACCAATACCTGATTTCGCTCGCGCTTCCATGTCTCCAAATCAAGCTCCACCTAGAACACAATGCAAGCACTAAAAGATACGGCTATGGATTTGGCAATGGTAATAAATGGAGTGAATTAAACTGTTATATTTTTAACAGTTTTTGTCATAATGAATATTACTTAAATTAAATTGTAAATTTAGCTATTGAAATTGTAATTTTGACTATCAGAATGAATTTAACAACCGTTATTGAAAAATTATTAAAATTGCAATTTAAATTACTGGAATTGTAATTTTTATCACAGGGAACAGATTCAATAACTTCATCTAAAAAATTACATAAATTATCATTGCAATTTTCACTATAAGAATCAATTCAACACCCTTCCCACCTCAAGCACCCTAATTATACAATTGCAGCAACCTAAAACCAATATTTTTATAATTTTAACCACATTTTACCTTTAAAAAAAACCAAAAAACCACCAAAAGTTGGATGCAAATCAAATCATCCAGAGTTTAACTCAATGGAAAAACTTGAATTGGGGAGGCAAACAGCATGAACAAATAACCCACCAAATAACAAATATAAAGAAAGGCTTCTTCACCTAAAACATGACTCCGATGAGAATACTTGAACGAAATTACCAGGCATGCAAGTTGAATTGAACTATTCGTTTTAAATTCTGAGAATTACCGGGATGCAAGTTGAAATAAAGACCTGGCTGATTCTAGTGCCGCATTAAAAAACGAGCACGCTGTGAAATAAAATACAACAAATAAAGCTAACATCGTGAGCCGTGAAAGATAACGACATGGTAAGCTATTTCTTGGCTGGCTAATAGGCACATTCAAAAGCCTTTCAAGGTCTATAGATCCAAACCCCCTTTTGCACATATCAGGAAATGTCAATTAAATAGTATAAAAAATAAAAATAAAAATCGGATGTTCCACTATGTACACTAAATATAATCCTTCGGCAGAGAAAGCAGAGCAGAGTAGATCCAATACCAAAAGTCAGATGGGCATGCCTTGCTTTTGCCATAAAATCATGGACTTTCATTAGTGCACTCTAGAACTGAACCCTAAAACTTGACTCTAAAGCAAATACTTCGTTTACGTTTCACAAATTCAATGTATATAGATATTGTGAAACGAATCGTACATGATTGAATTAGCTTATCAAAATGCAAGTATGCTAAACTTTCAAAGGAAATCCAACGCACTAGACAAAATAAAAGAATCCAGAGAACTCCAGAAAATAAACCAACCTGCAACATAATTTTGTGGCCCCGTTATCCATCCGAACTCACAATACATCTTCTAAAAGAAAGCACGCCAAATGAAAGGTCTTTTGAAACCCTATCAAATTAGATTGAATTCGGCACGCTAGAGGAAACACCGCCCCGCAGAGCAACATCGAGGAAAAATAGACAATTAAAACAAAAAACTCAAATTTTAGGGTTGGCTCACAGTCATAACGCAAAATAAATCCATACAGATTGCAATACTAAGACTGATTTGCAGTAACTAGGTCACAATTTTCCATAGAAACAGAGGTGGTGTCAAAAGACACCATAAATTAGATAGTGTGTACTCAGAGGGAAAATTATCAGCCTCCGAAGCCGTAAAGGGTTCGGCCCTGCCTCTTCAAGGAGTAGACGACATCCATGGCCGTCACGGTCTTTCTCCTGGCATGCTCTGTGTATGTCACGGCATCTCTGATGACATTTTCCAAGAAGATCTTCAAGACGCCTCTGGTCTCTTCATAGATGAGCCCGCTGATACGCTTAACGCCCCCTCTCCTGGCAAGACGCCTGATAGCAGGTTTAGTGATGCCCTGAATATTATCTCTGAGAACTTTCCTGTGCCTCTTTGCACCTCCCTTCCCCAAACCCTTCCCTCCCTTTCCACGGCCAGACATCCTTCCTTTCTCTGCGCTAAACCAAAGTGATAAAAAGATCGGTGAAGAATAGCAATGGATGGGGTAGACAGGAGGGAACAATATATATATATATGCAGACTGCCCGCTTCAATTCAAATGCCTCTCGTCAACGGCTGAGAGCTCTCGATCCGTTGCAGCCGATCTTTTCACTTTGAGCCGTCGATGATTTTTTATCAACGGTTGCAATCAAATCGACAAGGATTGAGGCCACGTGATTCTTGAAGCTTGAAAGTTGATTATTTTTAGTCGGGGAGGGAGGCCGGGAGGCCTTTACCTTAAATGGATTAGTGGACTACGTAAATACCAAATTGCACAAAGTAAATGCCACGTGGTTTAGGGTTTTTTTTGCCTTGCTTGGGTCTAAGGCTTCCTACAAAGCCTTGGGTTGTTTCGCAAAGAGCCTTGTGTTGTTAGGTTTCATGGTGAAGATGGGGAAATTGTGAGCATTGTATCCTATGTACAATCTTTCCTACTCAACCCCAAGGGTTAGCTCAATTGGTAAGACGTGCGCACACTCTCTCTGTTAGAGGGGAGGTGACAGATTCAAGCCTTGAGTCCTCTGGGGTTAGGCCTTCTGCTAGGATGGCCTGCGGTTTGCCACCTCTACCATCCACAAATGTGGGGAAGTATTGCTGGTTTCTCGTGGATCTTTCCATCTAATAAAAAAATAAAAAAATAAAATAAAATAAAATTCTTTGCTACTCGAGATATTTAACTTGGATTTTTAGTCAATATCTAATTTTAGAAAACAATAATTAAATGGAGAAACCAAGTAGGCAAATGTGTTTGGATGCCTATTAACTGGTTTCAAAATGTCTTTTTCTTTTTTATTTTATATGATGGTTCTTTGTCTCATGTGTTTCTTAAGTTATATCCATCATTGTGCATTCAAACTGTGTTCTCTAATGTGTGATCCCTTTATATGATATAATAGCAAGGATCTTTTATGGATCAATAACTTAGTTGAGGAGGTTTTCCAATTGTACATGGATTGTTCAGTCTTTTTACAAGTAATTCATGGCATCTTTGATGCATTTGTCTATCTACAAATTTGGTGGGAATTGTTTACTACTTAGTTGATGAGTTTTCTTGTTTTTGTCAACATAACACTTTTTGTGAGGGAGTTTATTTTTCATGTTTTGTCATGAGACTTGCTTGTGTTTGTCAACACGATATGAATGTTATTTTCCGCTACTTATGGTTATAAAGCAACACGTTGTGTTAATGTGCAACTCCTAATAAGAGTTTGAGCTCTCTCTCGGCCGCTAGGGTTTGTGGTTGTTACGGCTTCCTGCTCCACAGGTCCTCTCGGCCTTCGCGGTCGCTCTGGTTATGGATCCTCCAGATCCTAACCTCGCTAGTTTCAATGACCGCTTTCTGAACATAGTGGCCTCCCTCACCCCTCCCTCGTCAAGTGCCACCCCTCCGTCCCGTTTTGTAAAACACTCGGAAATTCCAGAGGTTAAATTATCCTCAGCAGCTTCAAAGCGAAAAGCAGTCACGTTATCAGAGAAAGGACTCATTGGTTTGTTCACAAGACTATGATCGTCGCCCAGATCGGTGGAAATTTGGCTCAATAAAAACTGGAGATCTCTCATCCAAGGAAAAGTACAACAAATTTTCTGTGGAAAGGGCTACTTTGTCTTCATTTTCGAGAAAAAGGAAGATCGGGATCTCATCTTTAGAAATGGCCCATACTTCATGGGTCTAAGAGGTATGTATCTCAACAAATGGGATCTTTCCTTCGACCTTGAAAAAGATATCCCTAAGGTTGTTCCAGTTTGGGTCAAGCTTCCCCACCTCCCCCTCCACTGCTGGAATGATGAATATTTTCGGGCAATAGACAATACCCTGGGCAAATATATTGACAAATCGGAACCAAAATCCCCCATGTTCTTTTGTGCTAGAATATGTGTGGAGGTTGATCTGGAGAAAGGTCTTTCAGAAGCCATTAATCTATCCATTGAAGGATGGAATCATCTCCAAATAGTTGAATATGAGCATATTCCCTTCAAATGCAAATATTGTCATGAATACAGACATTTAACCAAATCCTGTCCAAAAAAACCAGAAAAACCTAACTCCGAAGACACACAAGAAGAAGGTTGGAACGTTGCAAGCAGGAAAAGGAGTGCTAAATCTTCATCGGCACCGCAACCTCATCTCCCGGCAAAGAATGCAACCGAAAACAAGTTTGAAGCCCTCGCCATTGAAGAGCCTGAGACAGAAACTCCAGAGGAAAATGAGGAAGAAATCATCTCTCAGGAACAAGAGATCCCAGCAGAAGCACCATCCCCAAAGCAAAAAGACTCTAGGGTAGAAGACTTTGTCCATCCAGCAGTTAGAAAGGAAGGAGCAGTCAATTCCAAAGGCTCAGTCACTCGTTCCAGGGCCAAAGCAAGCTTTGAAGAAACCTCAGAAAACTCCAATGAAGAGCAAGAACCTCAATCCAAAAAAGGTAGACGATCAGACAAGACATCAAGGGAGCAGGAAGTTGCAAGAGAAAAAGCAACAGGGAAGCAATCCAATATTGATTTCCTGGTAAAAAACTCACAAGCTAGCAAATATCTCCTCAGCGCCGAAGAAGAAAAAAAGGAAAGGGAAAAGGTGCTTCGTCAACTTAAGAAATAATGAAGTTGGTCTCTTGAAACTGCAGAGGGTTAGGAGGTTCCCATAAATCAGAAGTGATTAAAAGAATCAAATCGATGGAACACAACTCAATCCTTCTTATCCAGGAGACTAAAAAGACTGCGGTTGACAGTCTCTCATCTATGAAAAAATTGTGGCCAAAAGGAGAAGGTTTTGCTATCAGTGCAAGTGGAGCCTCTAGTGGTCTCCTTACTTGGTGGGATAATGATAAGTTCTCTTTTCAAACAGCCATTGAAAATATAAAAAAATGCGTTGTTTGTTAAACTCGAAAACAAGGAAAATAATGAAGCATTTTGGGTCGGGAACATCTATGGACCCACGACTCAAGCTCAGAAAGAAACCTTTTGGAACTCTTTGGAGGAACAAAGTGAAGGGAAAAAGCAGACCCTTTGCTTCTTTGCTGGCAATTTTAATGTTACTATCTCCGCAGATGAGCGTAGAGGAGGAGTCAAAATTAGAGATCCCTTTGGAGAAAGGTTAGAGTATTTGGCTTCACAATGGGGCTTAACAGATATCAAACCCAAGAATGGGGTTTACACCTGGAGCAATAAAAGAATCGGACCGAGACATATAGCTGCTAGGTTGGACCACGTGCTAGTAATCTCTCATCTCCTCGGGAACCTTCCCTTCCCTGAGTCCAAGCTTTTGTGCTCGGCGGTATCGGATCACAAGCCTTTATGTCTCTTCTTTCCTCCAGTGGAGAACTTAGGGCCCCTCCCCTTTAGGTTTAACCATTTATGGCTTGAATCAAAAGGATTTCGGGATATCATCAACAAGGCCTGGCAATGCTTCATTCCAGGCTCACCAGCTTTCATATGGGAACAAAAACTCAAAAAGGTAAAGTCTGCTCTTAAACTTTGGGCCAAGCATCATTTTCAAGAGCCATCTATCAAGAAAATAGAAATAGTTAAAGAGATGGAATCTCTTCAAGAGAATATGGAAAAAGTTGAGATAACTAGAGATCTTCTCCTCCGGGAAATAGAGCTGGAGAAATGCTTGTAAACCATCCTAAGGCAAGAGGAAGAAAACTAGAGACTACGGTCTAGAGTTCTCTGGCTCAAGGGGGGCGATCAAAACACAAAAAAATTTCAAAATCAATGCAAAGAAAGACAAAGGAGAAACATCATGAGGGAGTTGAAAAAGGAGGACGACACTGTTATATCGGGACAAGCGACAATTAGCACTGAGGTAAGAGGTTTTTTTTAAAATCTTTATAATAATGAAGAAGATGTCTCTCAAGAAAATACAGAGGAAATGATCAAAGACATCCCCTCTCTAATTAGCCCTAAGGAAAGTTAATCCCTAGAAAACCCTATATCCGAAGATGAATTCAAGAAGGCTATTTGGACCCTCCATCCTAACAAAGCCCCTGGGCCAGATGGTTTCCCCATTCGTTTCTATAAGATGTTCTGGTCTTTAATTAAAAAGGATCTTCTACGTCTTATTTCTTGGATGTCTAAAGGAAGAATGGGTGGAGCCACCAACTTCACTTTTTTAGCCTTGATCCCTAAAGAACACGACCCTTCTTCAATCAAAAGATTTAGGCCAATCTCCCTCTGCAATGCCTCCTATAAAAAAAATTCCAAAGTCTTATCCCTCAGGCTCAAGGCAATTATCTCTTCCTTGATCTCTCCTAATCAAGGGGGGTTCATCTCTGGTCGCCATATTAGTGATAACATCCTTCTGGTTCAGGAAGCGATTCATTCCAGTTCAAAAAGGGGTGAAGCAAGCATGGCCATTAAGCTAGATCTTGCAAATGCCTTTGACCGCATAAGACACACTTTCATACTGCTGGTGCTAAAAAAGTTTGGTTTCCCTTCCATCTTTATAAATCAAGTCCAAGCCTGCATCATCTCTCCCTGGATAGCTCCTTTAATTAATGGAAGACCCACTGACTTCTTCAAAACCAGTCGAGGGATCAGGCAGGGTTGCCCCCTCTCTCCTTTTATTTACATCCTACTCGTTGATTCCCTAAGTAGAAGGATAAACATACTTCAAGAAGAAGGACTCCTCCTAGTCCTCTCCTTTAAAATCGGAGTCCAACAAATCAATCATGCTCTTTTCGCTAATGACACTATCCTCTTGGGTAGCGCCTCCCCCCAAATCGCTAGAAATTTTCTCAAACCCCTCTACCTCTATTTTTCGTACCTATGGAAGTGCAACAAACTTAGATAAGTGTCAACTTTATGGTTGGAATGACAATGTGGTTACTCTTAGAAACATATCTCAAATCCTACATATTCGTGTCAATTACAAATGGACTCACTTCATCTACCTGGGCATCCCCATAGCCAAAAAAGCCTTTGCTTCCACCATGTGGGCTCTTGTCATATAAAAGATCAAAAACAAGATTCATTCGATGGGATGCAAATGGTTAAACCTGGATGGAAAAGTAACTCTCATTCATTATATCCTCTCTTCGTACCCCATTTACACCAGCTCGATGATCCTGGCACCTAAGGCTGTCATAAATAATATCTACATGGAAATCAGAAAATTTCATTGGCAGGGAGGAAAGGTGTAGAACAAAAAATTTCATCTGGTAAAATGGACCATTGTCAAAGCTTCAAAAGATAAAGGAGGACTTGGCATTAGAGATCCAGAGCAAATGAATAAAGCTCTGGGAGCATAATTGGTTTGGAGAGTAGCTACTGGTAAAAAATATTGGTGGAAAGAAGTAATAAGGAAAAAATACATCAAGAAGTCGAGATCCAAGATCTTGTGCTGCCCATGGGATGGAAAGGGCACCTCCCTTTGGCTTTTGTGTAACGCTTCACTCAATCTGATTCAATCAAACTATTGATTGATTCCAGGAAATGGGAAAAAAATTAAGATATGGGAACACAGGATTTTGGGGCATCCCTTACTATCCTCGTTTCCAGAATTGGCAAAGTTCTCAGAATGGGTACGTGATAATGGTATTATTTCCCTCTTTGACCTCTCATCCTGGAATCAGATTGGCAGTTGGAAGGGATGGAAATCACTACAATCTCCTGAGCATTTAGAGGCTGCAAAAAATTTCTTTTTCACCTCTAAACATGGCAATGCTCCGATCAGTAAATCCTCAAAGGATGTCCTCAGTTGGGGCAAAAATGGCAATTACACAGTCAAAGAAGGATACAAGAAATTGTCCTCTGACTCTTCAATAGCTGGAAGTGTATGGAATTCAGATTGCATTCCCAAGGTAAACTCTTTCATTTGGATATTGGTGCACAACAATTTGCTCACAACTGAAAATATCAGGAAAAGAGGGATTGCTGGCCCCTCCAGATGCGCTCTATGTAACTCTGATTCAGAGTCAACGATCCATATTTTTCTTTAATGCAGTGTCTCTAAGCAAGTTTGGATGTCCATCCTTCCTCTTGGTACTTTGTTCAAGCCTTCAGATGCCTTCAACCAACTCCTTGTAAATTGGAATAAGCAATTCCCTGGTAATCTCAAAAAGAAACCCACTGTAAAGCAGCTCTGGAACACCATACCAAAAACTCTTTGCTGGCAATTATGGTTGGCCAGAAACAGAGCAATTTTTAAATGAGAGAAAGTCATTCCAAATCAAATAGTTTCCAAAACAGTGAGTATGATATTAGAAAATCTAGCCTCGAAAGGGATTGACTATCCAGATTCGAAAGCTTTATTAGAACCGATATCTTCTTGGTGCAACATGTTTCTTCAAAGGATATCTCCCCTTAGTCCAACTCTTATATCCCTCGTCCAAATCTTTCCACTAGTTATTTACCCTGGGAAATAAGGAAAACTCCTATCGAGTTTTCAAAATGGCTTCAGGAAAAGAACTCTTATGCCTTATTCTTTGATGGTGCCTCAAAAGGCAATCCAGGGGTGGCAGGTGTGGGGGGGATCTTACTGGATCCCAGAGGACAAACGGAAAAAACCTTCGCTTGGGGGCTGGGCCATAAGACGAATAATGAAGCAGAATGGATGGCTCTCTTGCAGGGTCTTGACCTCACAAACGCAATAACTATCCCTAGGCTTGCAGTCTTTGGAGATTCGAGACAAGTCATCTACAAAATGATCCATGGTTATCCCACAAGATCCATAAATTGCAGAAGGTTGTATGACAGAATCACTCCCCTTCTCTCTACTCGAGTCAAGCTTTTTCACATCCTTCGAGCAAACAACATTCTCGCGGACGCTTTGGCTAATCAAGGGGCCTTGCTTCCTCAAGGTCATATCAGCATAAATGACCTAGACATTGTCATTAAACTATCCCCTAATGTCCAAATGCACACCCCAAATTTTATTTTACCTATCCTAAGTTTTATCTCACCCCTCCGCTTGAATTATGATCAAATGTTTGAATATTGTTTTGGAAACACGTGGCCTCCCAGCTCCTCCACGCATCCTCCTACCTTAATTTGCCATCCCCTCAGGCTTAATTACGGGTTCAGTTGGCATGCTTCTCGCCAACCTTAGCAGCATACCATGGCTTCATCTGGAAGCTTCATATGCCCCTTCGCCCTTCTTGACAGCCACTTTGGTGTTAATCTTCATGCCATCGCTCCGGAGGAAACTCTGTTAGTTGACAGGTTTAGCTTCGAAGACAGTCCTCTCCCACAGCTTGGTTCTTTGCAGGTTTTTCCTTGGGAAGCTTTGCCTCAGTTAAGGGGCTTCATGAAAGAAATATTAGCATTGGCGGCTTTCCTAAATTGTTATTTTCCTTCTTGTTGCGTCCCTGGCTCCTATTCGCGATCAGCTACAGGCTTTGTGACAGATTTCCCCTTCGAGCAGCTTCTTCTGGAAGGTAATACCTTAACCCTTGGTTTTGATTGTACTGGCTGGGAGGAAGATGCGATAGGAACCATCTCTTGTCGAAACTTAAGGGATTCTGAAAACCTGCAACAAGAATTTTTTATTCTCAGTTCTACTCTCTCTAATTTGTCTCCTAGAAGCCGGTGTTGCAGTCTTTGTCATGGACAAGTTTTAGTTTCGTCTAGCTTGGTGCTCAATCAGCTGTCAAGCCTAAGCCTTCACAACCACAATCTTGGTCAAGACCTGCATCAAGTTCAGGAAATGGAATGCACAGGGGATAATGAAGGTCTTACAGATCTGAAGGTGAATATACGACGTTTGTATGAAATGGTGGCCATAGGTATAATGGACGCTAGAGAGACTGCTAAAGAGGTAAAAAACCTTGTTGATGTAGTGGGCTACACTTCTTACCAGATTAGCAATCATGATGCCATAATAGACGATAATGAAATGAATCTGAAGGAAATCATGGGAAAAGTCAACCGCATTCAGGAGGATCTGCAGCGCTTGGTGCAGATGAACCAGGGAAGCCAAGTTCATGAGAACCCAACAGGTGCAATCCAGAATATGGAAGAGGAATCTGTCATTCAGCCTGTGGGCCACCTAGGCAATCCTTAATGCGTCTCTTAACAGTCTATGTTTTTTGTATCTTCCTTAATCAAGAGTTTGTTAGATTTTACATTTCATCTGTAATTATTCAAAACATAAGAACCTTCTAGGCATACTAAGGTCTATCTTCTGGCATAGTCTTGTTTCTTTTTTCTCTGATCTGCAAGAATACTTCAGCAATAGTTTTTTGTAATGAATGGTTGTGCACAACCTGTTTAATACTACTCTTCTTTTAGTTTCTGTTAAAAAAAAGCAACACATTGTGTTTCTTTTCGCTTAGGTTTTTTTAGTTAACTAAATTGCAAGATAACATTAGCATTTAACCTCATTCAACTCATACTATTTTTTGGTCACGTCTATGATTCATGATTTGGTTTATCTAGCTTTCAAGGAAACTTATATCTAGCTAGCATTTGTCATCATTCATCATGTGTTGTTTTGGTGTTTTGACTTTACACTTGTTTTGACCCTATAGAAGCTCTCTCCCATGTACTAGTTTAGTCTTCACGCTACTACAAAATATCTCTATTATTAGAAACTAGAGTATTAATTGTTCCTTTCCCGTGTTTTTTAAGTATTGGTCATATTTATGTCCAAGACAAGCTTTTGAGTACATAACATAGCAAGGATTTAGAATGAAAATATGGTTGTGATGCTATGCAACACCCATATTTTTGCAAGAGTTTTATTTTACATTTTTTTATTTGGCATACAATTATTTGTTTGTTTCATTGTAAGTTTTGTTAGGTTTAGTTACACCTCATATTGCATGAGGTTTTGTAATGTGATTTTCACCACATTTATGGGGTTTGCAACTAGTACCTTTAGAGCATTTGGATGGATTTAAGGGTACACACCCTTTGATCTTCTTCCCCTCTTGATAGTGGATTACTTGATGGATATCTTAGGTGGAGAAGATTCACTTATTTTTGGTGGATGGTCATGGTTGATGGTTTTTTTTTGGTTTGGTGCTATTTCCATGCCTTTGTAAATTTTCAAATCCTGGGTGATTGTTGTCATATACTATGGCATATACTCGATGTACTAGCTGTCATATACTCTTCCTATGTTGAGCTAAGTTCCATAAAAGGCTGCTTATTGTTTAATCGCGATATCATTGTTGATCTCAAACTAAAGTAACACCTTGAGTTGTTATTCCTATATGTTTCATTCCCTGCCCAATATAAGTTTGTATACCCCTGCAACTTCGCTTCGCCATATCCAATATATCTCAAACCATACTCCAATGTGCCCTTCAAATACCAAAGAACATGCTTTGTTGCTACCCAGTGCTCCCACCTCGGCTCCACCATAGACTGGCTCGAGGTGTTCACTATAATACATATATATGGCATAGTGTTGACCAAATAAATCAAAGAGCCTATCAGTTTCTTGTACAACATGGGATCCACCATATCTAACCATGAAGTAGTGACCTTCTTCATATTAGTGATCATAGGCATGGCCATGGGATTGCAAATCTCCATCCAAAATATCTCAAGGATCTCAACTGCATACTTACTCTGCCTAAGGAAAATATCCCATGGTTTCTACCAAACTACCAGACCTAAGAAGTAATGCATCATGTCGATGCCTTTCATCTCGAACTTATCCATCATATCTGCTTTGCACCCTACAATGAGCTTCTTTGCACCTGTAAGAAACATATCATCTACATACAACACCTAAATGAGCATATCATCCTCAACAAATATGAAAAATAAGTTGGGATTTTCTTCACTTTTGGTGAAACCCGTGCTCTCTAAGTGTCCATCGATCCTCGAATATAATGCTCTCAATGCCTTCTTGAGTCTGTACAAGAATTTCTTATGCCTACAAACAAGGGATTCCTTCCCACTTACCTTAAGTCCCTGATATTTCTCGATGTACACTTCCTCCTCAATTATCCCATTGAGGAACATTGTCTTTACATCCATATGATGTATCCTCCCTCCCATAATGGATACTAAAGACATCTATGCTCTAATGGAAGTGTACCCAGAGACTAGAGAAATGATCTCCTCATAATCCACTCCCTCATTTTAGGAGAATCCTCTTGCCAAGAACCTCACTTTGTTCTTCTCTTTGTTGCCATATGTTGCATGATTGATCTTGTAAAGCCATCTAAAAGTCACCATTGGCATTCCCTCTGGTCTAGGCACAATGTCCTAAACATCATACTTCATGATGGAGGTGTACTCCTCCACTATGGCATCCCTCCAAACCTCTGATCAACTGCCTCCTTAAAATTAGAAGGCTTGGAATCTATGATACTACTCATCAACGCCATGCAGTTCATAAAATTCTTTGAAGGTCTACTATCCATGAATGTGCTCTTAGGAGCCTCTACGTACTCATGAGCATACCTCAATGACTATGTGAACAATTGAGGTCTACCAACAAAACTAGTAGGAGTTGGTTGCTCCTCCTCTGCATTTGAATATTGCTATCCCGAACTCGAAGTCATTGGTGACCATGGATCAACCTTAAGAGCTTCATGCTCCTCATCCTCTGTCACTATAATAGACTCATGAGACTTCTTGGATTCAAATCCTTCCTCGAACTTTACATCCCTGCTATGATTGTCTTTCTCTCCCTTGTAATATATATCTTGTAAGCCTTTCAATTCTAATTGTAGCCAATAAACAAACCCTTTTATGCTCGAGGGATCCAACTTGGTCATTTTCTCCACTAGTATATGGATACAAACTGGAAATCCTCTAGCTTCACACCAGTGAATGCCTCCTCCTTTATTGTCTTGTCACTGAAAATCATGTGGGGACACATGTTTTGGATGTAAACTACTACATTGATACCAATTCCCATAGAAACATCAACAAATCCCGGTCATGTATCATGGCGTTAGAAACCCCCATGATGGATCGATTCCTTTACTCTCCAACCTAGTTTTGTTATGGGT
The DNA here is from genome assembly GCA_001517045.1 of Pseudotsuga menziesii. Taxonomy (NCBI): domain Eukaryota; kingdom Viridiplantae; phylum Streptophyta; class Pinopsida; order Pinales; family Pinaceae; genus Pseudotsuga; species Pseudotsuga menziesii. The sequence continues at coordinate 44,415 of LPNX010818658.1, forward strand.
TATACAAAACAATGAACTCCCTCTCGATTCTCACATCCTTGCATAAAGCACCAAAATCATTGGAGGTATACTCACCCCCATTGTTCGATCTCAAAAACTTGATCTTCTTCTTTGTTTGGTTCTCCACAAGATCCTTGACCTCTTGAAACATGTTTAAGACTTCATCCTTGGTCTTCAAAAAGTAGATCCTTGTTTTGTGAGAGAAGACATCAATGAATGAAACCTAGTAAATGCTTTCTGTGATTGATACTACTGACATTGGTCCACAAACATCCTGTGATGAACCTCCTGCAATAAACAATGAGAATGCATGATATAACAGAAATAATGGATCATAGAAGAGATTTTATTAATCGTAGGCCACTTTGAGGGGGCAACCTCCTTTGAGCAAGCTCAATACAAAATAACTCTTCGAATCCTTCATTAGCCTCAACACATACTTATATACTCAGTCTAATCTAAACAACTATTACTCCCCATGAATGTGGGATAATGCAACATATTAACTGGACGACTTAACAACTATTACTTACTCCCCATGAATGTGGGATAATGCAACATATTAACTGGACGACTTAACAACTATTACTTACTCCCCATGAATGTGGGATAATACAACATACTAATGGGATTACTTACAAAGAATATGCGTCGGACAAAATTTACTGACAAAATAAAGAGGAGGATTGACATAGGTTCTTAACATCCCCTCCCTCTTAGAAAAGCTTTGTCCTCAAAGCTTTAGATGTGGAAACTGTTGTTGAATATGAAGGAGCGGTTCCCATGTAGCATCCTCTGGTTGCATGTCATGCCACTGAATTAAGACCTATGTGATGGACCAAGAGCGAAGCTGATGAGTGCGCTTATTGAGGATGGCCTCCGGTTCCAAAATGATGGATCCTTCCTTATCCATTTCTGGTAAAACCGTTTGTGCTCTGATGTTGGTGCCAATCACTTTCTTGAGACAAGAGACATGAAAGACTGGGTGAATGTGAGAAGAAGGAGGAAGTTCCAATTTATAAGCAACATACCCAATCTTCTGAAGAACTTTATATGGACCATAGAAATTTGGAGCCAGCTTCTGATGCCCTTTGAGTTTCAAGGAGGATTGCTTGTAAGGCTGCAGACAAAGAAAAACCATATCACCAACTTGAAAGGTGTGCTCAGAATGGTGTTGATCGGCCTATTGTTTCATGCGATTTCTTGCCATGTGAAGATTGTCCTACAAAATGTGAAGAATCTGATCGTGGTTTCGAAGAACCATGCCAAATGCTTGAACTAGTGAACTATTGGGGGTGTATGGAAGCACCACTGGCGGTACATGACCATAAACTGCTTCATATGGAGTCATTTTAGATGCAGTATGGTAGGAAGTATTGTACCACCATTCGGCAAGAGGGAGCCACTTTGCCCATTTATGTTGTTGTTTAGAAGTGAAGCAATGAAGATAAGTTTCCAAACATTTGTTGGTGACTTCAGTTTGACCATCTGCTTGTGGATGATCACCTGAACTCATATTTAGTTTGGTGCCAGTGAGGCAAAAGAGTTGGGTCCAAAAATGACTTGTGAAAGCTGTGTTGCGGTCTGAGACAATGGAAGAATGGATTCCATGAAGACGGAATATATGTTCCATGAAAATTTGTGCGATTGAGGAGGAGGTATATGGATGGATGAGAGCACAAAAATGACTATATTTGGAGAGTCGATCAACCACAACCAATATTGTGGTTTTCCCTCCAGATTTAGGGAGCCCTTCAACGAAATCCATTGAAATATCTGTCCAAATCCTTGTAGGGATGGGCAAGGGTTCGAGCAAGTCGGGGAGGAGTGTAGTTTCACCCTTGTGGCGCTGGCAAGTATCATATTCGGCAACCATCTATTGAATTCTCCATTTCATTCCCTTCCAAAAGAAGTTACATCATGCTCGCTCATATGTTTTGAGGAACCCAGAGTGCCTTGCTGATGGAGAAGCATGGAGTTCATAGAAGACATCCTGGTGAAGATATGTGCTCTAGGGAAGCACCAGATGACCCTTGTATCTTAGAGAAGAACCATGCCAAGATTAATGCAGTACAATAGAAGGATTACTGGCCAACTGTTGGATGCTTTTAGATAAGGATGAGTCATTGACATAGCCTTGCTGAACAGATTGTAACCAATTTGGAATAGGCATAGAAATAGCTGAAAGATAAGCATGGTCACCAAATGTGCGGGAAAGAGCATCCACCACAAGATTTTCCTTACCCTTCTTGTAAGTGATCTCATAGTCATTACCCATGAGTTTTCCAACCCATTTATGTTGTGTTGGAGATGAGACTCGTTGTTCCAGGAAATATTTCAGACTCTGGTGATCAATCTTGATGCTGAAATTATTCCCTAAGAGGTATGGACGCCACTTCTATACTGCATGCAAAATAGCCATCATTTCCTTCTCATATGTAAAGGCGCCTAAATTCTTACCAGAAATGGATTTGCTGGTTAACGCAATGGGATGTTCATCTTGGTGGAGGAAAACACCAAGTCCATTGTCGCAAGCATCACTCTCAATAGTTAAGGGCTTGGAAAAATCAGACATAGCTAGAATAGGTGTGGTACACATAGCTTGTTTCAGTTTCTCAAATGCACACTCAGTAGCAGGTGTCCATGCAAAAGATTCATTTTTCAGTAGAGTTGTTAATGGAGTTGCAATCTTCCCATAATCCTTGACAAACTTGAGGTAGTATCCAGTCAGCCCCAAAAAGCCACGAAGGCTCTTCAAGGTTTGAGGATGAGGCCAATTTTTCATGGCATCTATTTTGGCAGGATCGACGTGAACCCCTTGTGCTAAAACAATATGCCCGAGATACTCTACTTCCTTCTGCCAAAAAACACATTTAGACTATTTATAACAAAGATGATGATCACAGAAAATTTGTAGTACAAGATCCAAATGTTGGAGATACTCAGCCCATGTTTTGCTATAGATGAGGATATCATCAAAGAAGACCAAAATGAAGTTTCGCAAGTAGGGCCGGGATATTTTATTCATCAATGTCTGGAACGTGGAAGGATCATTTGTGAGGCTAAATGACATGACCAAAAATTCATAGTGGACATCATGTGTGCAGAAAGTTGTTTTAGGGATATCATCTTTGTGAACCCGATTTTGGTGATACCTAGAACGATGATCCAACTTGGAGAAAAAATGAACACCATGGAGCTCATCCAGAAGCTCATCAACAACAGGAATTGGAAACTTATCCTTGATTGCGGTGTGATTAAGTGCGCTCAAAAGTCGATGCAGAGGTGCCATGACCCATATTTTTTTTGGCTAAGAAGAACTGGTGAAGAGAAGGAATTGGTGCTAGGGCAAATAACACCCTACTTCAATAAGTCGCGAATAAGCATCTCAATCTCTGTCTTGTGGTGAAATAGGTAGCGATAGGGCATGATGTTGGGAGGGACGCTTCCAGGAAGGATCAGAATGCGATGGTCCTCTGGTCTAGAAGGTGGAAATCCCACTGTCTCAGCAAACACACATGCATATTGATCCAAAATTTGTTGTAGATCCAATGGAGTAGTTGAGACTGCTGAAGGTTGCATCTGAATGAAATGGAGCTGAGCGATGACACCATGTGAACTCTTCTTAAGAATATTTTCCATGCGGTGCGAACTGATGATGATGAGAGACCCTAGTTGTAAGCCCCACAATGTGTGTTTTGACCATTGATTGAAAACTACATCCAAAGTTTATCAAACTCCCATAAAATGGGTCCAAGTGTGCATAACCATTGAGCACCCAAAACCACATCACATCCGCCTAAGGTCAAGGCAAACATGTTAGAGCGGAAGTTATAATCCCCCATAGAGAATCGCACATTACGACACTTCCCTTTGCAAGGTAAGGTGCCCCCATTGGCAATCATGACTTCAAATTTGGAGCAAGGATGGACAAAACAATCGGTCTGTTTGGCGATCCTGGGGTCAATGAAGTTATGGGTGCTACCAGAATCAAAGAGTATTGTAAGAGAGAGTTTTTTGAAGAAACCTCTAACCCACCTAGTTTGTGGGGTGGTGAATCTGGCTAATGCATGGGGAGATATCTCTAGCTGGTCATCTTGAGTAGGCAGGGCAACAGGTAGTTGTTGAATGTCACCCTCAACATCTACTGGATCCTGAGCATCATAAAAAAATTCAGGTGCAGGCGGAGAATCCACATCCAAGAGATAGAGATTTTGCTCAGCACATCGATGTCCCCGAGTGAATTTCTCGTCACAATTATAACAAATCCCTTTTTCTCGATGTTCCCGCATCTCCGCTTTAGACAAATGCTTGATAGGAGTGGTTCTAGGATCTGGTGGAATTCGGGGTCTTTAGGGAACCATATTTCAGAATAAGAGTGGATTTGGAGCATTGTTGAGCCCTAATATTTTCCGCTGTTAGCTTAGCCAACCCTAGGGCTTCCATCATTGTGTTGGGGCAGAACATTTTAACCTCAGATCGGATTGCATCATTCATACCACTGATAAAACAACTCAGGTAGAATGAATCAGGCAATCCTTCGGCGTGATTGGCTAGTTTCTCAATTTTTGTCCGATACTCCCTCATAGTGCCAGTTTGGCGAAGTTTGGTGAGTGCGCCTGTGAAGTCATCAAAAGCACTAAGGCCAAATCATTGCAAAAGGAGTTGGCAAAAATATGTCCAGTTTGGCTCTGCATGAACCTTGATGTACCAACGAAACCATTGAAGGGCGTCATGTTGCAAATGAAAGGATGCAAGTGGGAATTTATTGACATCAAAAGTGTTATGTAGACTGAAATATTGTTCTACCCTGTAAATCCATCCAGTCGGATCATCACCATTGAAGCAAGGAAAATCCTACTTTGACACACGAAAGTTTCTAGAGGAAGAGAACCCAGTGTCCGTAGAAGACTCAGGCTGTCGGCGGTTGTTCATGGGTGAATGTTGAAGATGGAGGCCGATAAATTTTTTATCTAGATCTTTGAGTTTGGACTTAATGGCAGCAAGTTCTTCTTCCATTTGTTTATTTGATCTGACGCGGGTGACAACCATATCAGTTTTTTTTGTAGGGAAATGGGTAGAAAATAAAAAATAGAAAGGGTTTTAGATAAGGAAAATTTTGATTTGGGAAAAACTCAAGCGGGTAATTGGAGTTTTACGGGCTTTTGGACACTTTCTTAGGGACATGAAGTAGAAAATGCGAATTTCAAATGTGGGATGAAGGAATTGGAAAATTTGTCAAAGAGGAACAATGAAGCAGAAATGGGAAACAAACATCGTGGAAAAATTTGAAGGCGATTGGGTGAGAATCAGAAAAGTTGTGGAAAACCCTAAAAATAGACAAATGTGGAATTTTGGGAGTCGGGAAGTGGAATTTGGGATAGGATCTTCAAGGAAGGAATATGAAGAATGGGATTGTGGGGGTTACAATGAAGTTTCAAGGTAAATGGAGCTAAATCAAAGAAGATATGGCCAAAACACACACACACACACATAATTTTAGGAAACGATCTGTGGCGGTTCGGGAAAGCTGTGCTTTATCAATTAGAAATAGAGGAAATGATTTGTGACGGTTCTGGAAATCTGCGCTTTATCAACCATAAATGGATATGGACCCTAGGTATGTTGGGCTTCCTAAAGGTTCACAGGATTCACTCGGCCACCAATGTTGTCTAACGGATGGCGTATCGGGGTAGTACCCCTCACTCCACGGCTCATGTAAAACTGATAACCGCTTTGCCACAAATGACAACTCTTGCTTTACCTCACAAGTGGGAACTAGTCAATTAGGTAGGGGTCATTTCCCTTTTCACTTGGCAAGTCCTCTCAATTTCCAGCTACTTCGGGGTTCCTGTGGTACTCCTCACAATGAGTTTTAGGGCTATTCCCAAGTAATTCCCACAATTAAGTAGATGGGGCTTATTCTCTGATCCATATGAATAATACCGCTACAAGAAGAAGAACTACTGCAATGATCACGATGCCAGGAAGCACTTTAAAAGAAAAAAAAATTGGCAGAAATTGCACCCAACGAGCCCAAGAAAGTGTTATGATACCATATGTAATGAACCTCCTGCAATAAACGATGAGAATGCATGATATAACAGAAATAATGGATCACATAAGAGATTTAATTAATCGCATGCCACTTCGATGGGGCAACCTCCTTTGAGCAATCTCAATACAAAATAACTCTCTGATGCCTTCATTAGCCTCAACACATACTTATATACTAAGTCTAATCTAAACAACTATTACTCCCCATGAATGTGGGATAATGCAACATATTAACTGGACGAATTAAAAACTATTACTTACTCCCCATGAATGTGGAATAATACAACATACTAATGGGACAACTTACAAAGCATATGCGTCCGACAAAATATACTAACAAAATAAAGAGGAGGGTTGACTTAGGTTCTTAACACATCTGAATGCACCATAATTAAAATCCCCTTATATTTGTGCTCATTGCTTGGGAAATCAGTCTTGACATGCTCGTCATGCATACACCCTCTGCATACCTCTTGTTGATCAATACTAAGATCTAGAAGACCTGTGACTATCTTCCTCATAATAGAAATGCTTGGTAATGCAGGTACCCTATCCTCTTGTACCATAACTCACACAAAATATATGTGCTATGAACTAGGGCTTGAACATGTCCACCCTGTAACCTGTAAAATTTACCTTCTCTAACCCCAATCATCTGAGTTGATCCCAAGCTATAGTCCTTCAATCTAATGAGGATTTACTTCTTCTTAAACTCTATTGCATACCCTTATCTTCCATGAACAAAATTGAAAGAAAATTATTCTTAATACTTGGAACAAATAACACATCATCAAAGTGTAAAGAGTTACTTGTGTAATGTCCCTTTTTGGAGTTTCGGAGAAAATTACAATATGGGCATTTTCCAGCTTGACTAGTCATGACTCTAGAGGGTTCCAACTTTCAACAAATGGTCCCGAATTTGAAAGGAAATGGTATGGTGAGCCTTATAACATATCAAGGTGGTTTATGGACACTTTTTATTTGAATTTAGGCTTCTACAACTTGATTTGGGTTTAAGCATAAAATGGGCAAATTTACTGGGAAAATTGAGGTCAAATTCCCCCCCAAGGGTGAGAGCCAAATTGGCTTCCTAAATCACGTACGACCCTCCTAGATTTGTAAGAAGAGTATGGGTACTAATATAATACCTCATGTAATTTCATTACACATGGTTATTAGTTCTACAAACTAGTCATAGAGTTCCACATTCGTTTGATACCTTTCAGTGAAATTGCTTATGGGGAAATTGCATAACTAGCTCGATTTTGACATATGAAAGGTAGAGTTAAAGGTTCAGATCAAGATGTGACATATAGATACCATATAAAACATAAAAATTTATTCTCCAACAGTATTAAACACTAGAGAAATCCCTTCATACAAGTCTTGTATACAACTCATTCAGTATGGAAGTCAAATACATGAAAACTAGTGAATTAGTAGCATGGAATTGCAAGAGTTTCACATATGGATTTCTTGGATTTCGACCCACAGAGAATAGGGACATGAAATTACAGAGTAACACACAATATATGGATGTCACAAAATCATCACACTTAGATAACATCCCTCATAGAAATCTGATATAAAACTACTCCAAGATTGAAGCCAAATCCATGAAAACTAGTTATTCAAGTCCATGGAAATGCGAGCCTTTCACATTGGAGTTTCTTGAATTTTGAGCTACAGAGAATATAGTCATGAAATTACAGAGTTATAAATCATATATTTCTTACCCATCATCATCAAATTCATATAAATGTTATCATACAAATCTGTTATACGACTCCTTTAAAATGGAAGCCAAATACATGAAAACTAGTCATTCAAGAGCATGGGAATGCAAGCCTTTCACATATGTATTTATTATATTTCGACTTATAGATAATATTTACATAATATTAAATATCCATACATCATCTATCAAGGCTTTGGACTTAAATATCCTCAGCAAATTGCAAGTACCACTCCAACAAGTTCGTCATCAACATGAGAGTGTGGGGGAATGGAAAAGAAGGAATGAGCGAATAGGGAGATATATGAGAATTTGACTATATGGATATTCAACATGCAACTAAAAGTCCTTAATCAATCTCCAATTATAGGTATGAATGGAATCTCCATCAACCAAATTGGAAAGGAATCCAACTCCCTCGAAATTGGTTCACAAGCAGAGAGAGTGAACACTCATCGTGCAATGGATAAGAAAAAGCTCTCCAAAATGCCAAAGGCCAATTAAAAAATGATCAAAATCCATTATCATTCATCATGACATCCTTTTATTAACTTCATGAGGCCTCCTAAGTTCTAATTTCCCTCCATGGGATTCATCCAACTCATCTTAATGGTTTAGTAACTCTCATGACACTTGTCTTCCTCTTCATGCTCCAATTCTTTCCCCAATTCAAATGCCTACCTATAACTCCCAAATTCGACCTCTTGGTGGCTATTTTTAGCCATGTCATGTCATATTTTTCATATGTTTGCAATCAGGTCTGAATTTTCCATACTTTTCATAGAATCTTTCATCATTTGTTGTCATAGAGTGCATAGAATCTCCTTCCAAGTGGCACACCTTGTCTTCTAGTATCTTCCTCTTCCATGGGAGTTACTCTCCTTTACCCATTCGAATTCCTTGGCTCGTTATATCATATTTTACACCACATCACCCTCCAATAATGTTACATTGTCCATGTGTTCGAATTTGGATGAAGATCATGCCAAGTGTGTGGGGAATCTAGTCATCCAAAGGCTCCACAAGCTTCCAAGTGTCTTCATGAACCCATGCCACCTTATTTTCTTAGAATTTATCATTTATGTGACCCATTTAAATGTGAATATGGTAAACTAAATTCCTTTTGGGTCCCATATCCCCTTATTACAAAATTTATGTCTCCATCTCAACTTAGGGAAATAGCAGGTTGGTGGAACATTATTTGCAAGTAGTATTATTTGGAAATTATTTAATTTGGGACATGACAACTTGAATGGATTTGGAAAGGAATGGTACCAAATAATTTTACTGGATACTTGGAATCATCACCAAACTCAACCTGTACTACTGAGGGGTGCTCCTTTAGACTTGAAAATAGATCTTGGGATAATTTCATATTCCCCAAAGGTCCATTATCCACATACCATGTATTCTCAGAAACTATGTTGGAAGAGGGTCAATAAACCATTGAGAAATCACTCTCGAACTTAGAGTAAAACTTGTTCATTTGAGTTTCAGTTGAGGTTGTTACCCAGTGTTGTTGCTTCCCTTTACCCATCTTCTATGGACATTGTGATGCATAATGGTCATGTTTATGACAAACAAAGCAATTGATTTTACTCAATTCCTTCCTTGACTATGAGGATAACTCCTCACTCTTCATATTACCCTTGCTGGGTCCTTTACCTCTTCCCTTATTTCCCTGACCAATGAGGGCATAGTCACTGTCACCTCCCTGTCTATTGGCCTTTGACTCCATACGAGTTTCCTCCTGGATACAATAATCCCATAGTATTTTCCAGGAAGGAAGGTTTTCTTGAGCACAAACTCCTTGGAAAAATGTTTCCCATTTAGGTGGGAACTTATTCAGTGCCATAGTTTACTAACTTTGTGCCTTCAATCTTCTCCCCAACTGTGACAAGTTGGTCACGAATCTATGTGACCTTCATCAAATTAAATGATAATGATTTTTTATCTAGTCATCTCAATAGATTTGAGCTTGTTATGCAATATCATCTTCTAGTAAATGTTTTTGCTCTAGTAAATGCTAACTAAGGCATCAAACATCTCATTCATCGTCTTCTTCTTGGGTATATGAGGGATCAGATGATCCTTTATAACATCCATGATCACCCACTTGGATTTCACTTCTTTCTTCTTGCGATATACCAAAATTTTCGGATCTTTAAGTGTAGCTACCACATCCTCGACAATATCCTAGAGGCCATTCTCTTCTTAAAGAAGAAATACCATGACTTCCCATGATAGGAAATTCAAGGCACCATCCAGTTTGTCCTCAAACCTAAGGTTAACTGATGCCTTCTCTAGTCTAGTGCACAAACTCCCAAATCTGAAAATTAGCCCTCAAAAGAAAGAATGAAACCCTTTAATTGTTGGTCCTTCATTCCAACAGTTCATTTACTACTATAAATCGTTGAAAATATCAATAAAAAAAAAGCTCAAATACCATGAATATTTAAAGGACCTAGGTGGTTGTTTTCCTATTTTTCTCTTGATTAAATAAATCAATTATGTATTTATTTAACCACAAAAAAAAATATTTATGAACATTCAACAATTACACATTTAGTTGAAAATGACCAATTGGAGCATAAACACAATACACAATAATCATGCATTTAAACCAACTTATCATTCAATAATCAAAACTTACAAGGACATTTCAACCCGAGGTTTATAATTTGTTGGAAAAGAAACAAAATGCCTACACATAAATATGAAAAATTGTTGTGCCCTGTAAGACACTGTATAATACTATCCTTGAAGTCTTCAACCTTGTTGTCGATCCTCTACTGTTATCTGTGTTCTCTCCTTCTTGGATTCACTTGTGTTTGCACACAACTTCCTTATGCCTTACACAACTTTCTTGGTCTGTACAAGTTCTCCTCCCATGTTGTCCTATTTATGCTTTGAGAGAAATAACTAATCTCCTCATTTAGAGCAACCAACTTCCTTCATTTTAGAAACCAACTCCTTGATTCTAGCAAATAACTTTGTTAATTCTAGAAACCAATCTCAACTAATATCTTTAGTCCCAGAAACCTCCTTTTGTCAACAATGAGGTGTACAACAAAGATTATATCAAATTTAACTCACTAATATTGTATAATCTCTAGAATATTCCATTTATATTTCTAAGACTAATAAATCAAAGGAAATTATACTTTCACTTTTATTTATTAAGTGAAATTACAAGATGGTATTATTTCCCACTTTCACTTTTACTAAGTGGTCACTACTAAGTTGTCTCAAACTACTTCTCACACATTCACACCTAACATTTGCAAGAAGCTCCTGCTTGAGATACATTTTTCAAAAACATTTGCTTAACGGATCACTCTCTTGACATATGGATGCTTGTTATTTCATGTGTCATATTTTCCTTGGGGCATATTGGTGACTATGCATGATGATGTTATGATAATGTTTGTCACTAGGAGGGAGTGTATACATTGTCCCTTTCTATTGAATGTGTTGTGGGAACTGTTATCACAAAAGTTGTGGTTGCCTCTGTGAAGGATCCTATCCAAGATGGGTAGAGGACGGGAAACCAAACCAAGTGACCTCAGAGTGCCTCGACCCTTGCAAGTTGAGCAAGTGTCACACCAGAAGAGGCTCTCTTTGTTTTAGGCCAAGTCAGAGCTAAGCCAAGGGGAAGATCCTAGCTAGTCGGTGGAGGCACTAATGCAAATCAAGACACATACAAGCACAAAAGCATATCATAATTTATAATCAAAGGTGGCATTGAAAGAAAACCAAGATTAAGTAAATAAAATCAAAGGGATAGGGTGCCATGAGAACAACCTGAGAAGGATTGTAAAGAAAATGAAATGCTTAATTATATAAAAATGTTATCCCAAAAGCAACAATTCGATGCACTATATCTATGATAGATATATATATTAGAATAAGATGACCAAACGAGGTGACTGAATAAGAAAATGACCAATGATTGATGCAGTCACGGGATGGTGAAATATATGTGAGTCTAGCAATAAAATGCAATTTTGATTAAATATATTCAAGTTCAAATTCAAACAACCATACCCAAGTAAAAAACCAACTGAAAGTGGAAATGCCCAAGGCGGGTGATTTCCCTCTAGGTGAGGCCAGTGCCTCACAAAAGTAAATGGATTCGAAAACTATTCAAATTTCACACCTAGGGTTTAGACATCAAAACTAACTTAGGTTTTTAATATTTAATGATTTTAACGGTGGAATGTTTAGAAATGAAAAACAAGGGAGGTTAATTTAGTTCATTTTTAGTGACAAATGGAATTGAGAGAATTTGGGAGAGAAACCTTGCATACTTGGTTTTTCAAGGGTTGTCAGATGAATTATTGACGATCCCAATCCTCCACAGAGTAGCACCCCACTTCCACAATTGGTTTTCTTCCTCTAAATTCCACAAGTGCACCCCTGCCAAGCAAAAATGTGAGTGTTAGCTCAGTGAAAATAATGTTGGAAGAAAGCACAAAATGCATGCAAAACAAATAAGAAGACAACTTGTGATAATGCAAGCAAAATAACACAAGAAAAATCCCTCTTTGTCCAAGTCGATTTCAAGGGAGGAAGAGCAGAAGAATGCCCAAATATTTTCCTTGAGAAACTTCTTGTTTTGCCTACGAAAAAATTGTTAAAACAAAAAATGCCAAGTGTGGAACATGAAAAGCTAGAGTAGAGACCAGATACAAATCAATATTCAAGTCCAAACATCTAGAGATGAAGAACACAAGTGAAGCAAGTTCTTTTTCTCTTCTATTCAATCTAGAGCCAAAATTCCATTAAAATGATCCAAGATTCTCTTAAATAGAGAAATGGCCAACAAAATCCCTAGCCCAAAGTGATGAAGGGATGAGATCTAATCTCATCAATAAAATCCAATGGCTAGAATTGAGTTAGACAAATACATCATAAGCAAATGGATGGGTCACTATCGATGGGTGTGCCCCGCTCAAATAGATACAAAGTACAATATGATAACATAAGGGTGAAAGTGGGGGTTTCCTAAAGGCTATAGTCTCCCTAATTAGCCCCCTTTACAATGTATAGGATGTGTCAAGTGATAACAACATGTTGCCCCACATATGTGCCCCCTCTAGGAATCACAAAGATTTGTGGGCCCTAACTCTCTCAAAACTATGTGATATAAGCCCAAAGGTATAATATCAAGTCATAATAACAGCCCAAGTCACAAGCTGCCCCACATTTATCCTTTTTGATAATGTTCCTAAGTCAACGGTCACTTAGCCAATTTTAATTTTGGTGGTATATTTTGATGAAGTTGTACTTGCAATTGGCCTAAAATGGCCACTTCCCTTGCTCGGATGCCCAAACCAAGTGTTCCAATTAGTATGTAGACCCCAAATCCACTAATGGTGGTCACAAGAACCACCCAAATCCATAAAATATATTCAATGTGGCTCAATCCATGTTAAACTAATAAAAACACGACCCTAACAAATGATAATAAATAAAAATCTCACCGACCAGGACACATCATGGTGAACTGAAGCATGGAATCATGTAAGGGGTCCATGAAGATGCTAAAAACTAGAAATTGCATGTCCAGATCCAAAATTTATGAGACCCCATCTCTTGCTTGGTCAACGTAGTTTGACCAAGTCAAACTGGTCAAAATATGGCAAAAGTGGAGTTGTGAAGATCTGTAAGCAAAAGAGGATGCCAAGATGCTCCCTTATTTATGTTAGTAGACCAATTGCAACACTAAGCAATAAGATAAAATGATCCATCATAAAATCACAAAAGAAACTAGGCCTAAGTTAGAGCAAACTTGTTACCTTTCAAGAAGCCTCCAATGTATGCACACTTATAGTCTTGGTTATCTTACTAGCAATGGGTGAGGTGATCAAGCAGGCTTAAGATAAGAGGAAGACTTACACTTTGATATTGAGATCCTTTGGATAAACAATGGAAAAATAAGGGTCATAGTGACATAAGCATGTTGGAGAACAATAGGAAATGATAGTGTCTCACAAATGGGATAGAGTGCTTAGGAAACCACCACTAGTGACTAGACTCTAACAAGGTGCTATGTGGCTCACATCCAAGATTTCCTCAAGCTCTATGAGGATATTTTCTAGAACCCCTGTGACGAGTTCATAGGTGACTGTAATTTGGTGAGGTTATAGGGGACACTTAGAATTAATTGTCCCTACTCCATATCATATCCCAACCCTTAGGCTTCACGAAGTATTATCATTACATTTATTTCATTCACATGTGACCAAGCATTCATTTAGATTTGGCATTTGTTCCTCGTCTGCTTGGCCTTTTTCACTTCCATTTCACATTATCCTTTTTGGCTTGATTTAGCTTTCTTTATCCTTTCTGGCTTGACTTTTAATTTCTTTGGATACAACATGATACACATAGACAATGCAATGATGGTAGTATCGCTTGATCCAAGAGCTAGTGGGATGATATGGAAAGCACAACTCTACCCGCCACTACAACATCAGGGGAAACTGATAGGAAGTAGATCCATCATTGAAGCTACACTCCCACACACTCTAGATTCGAGACATAAATAAGATGGGGTACAACATACATAGGGGTCAAAGGGGGAGGTCCTCTAGATCACATATCTCAGTCCAAGTCAAGGTAGGATCCGATATGAATGGGTTGGATGGGTGGAGATAGTGGAATGTGATGCCAAATCTAGAAAATGGGGAAAGATAGCCAAGGTTATACCAAAGGTGGGGAAGGAACCAATGTGCATACATAGGATCCTTGCAATCAAGGCACCATGACTACTCCAAAAGTTAGCCCATGACAATAACAAAGAAGCACGGGATCATACAACTAGTCACCTAATGTCAAGTCAGGCTATTAATATAAATAAATAAGACAAAACATAACATCAATGTGCAATATAATATACATGCCCTGCCATATACCTACTCTGCTGCTTGAATATGGATGATGATCTTTGATATTGATGGGAAAGGGAATAACCAACACTGATCTCTATTGATATCCAAGTGAACCATGAACTAACAAACCTCATCTCCATGGGGTCATGTGGGAACAATTGTGACCTAGGAGCATGGAGTATGCATTGAATGATCTCTGAGTTTGGGGCACACTACTGGTAGTAAATGTCCCATAGATCTTCTCTTGCTCATGTAAGTTCTGACTCTATGATCTGGTACTGGATCTGCATCATGGTGGCTCCATCTAGCATGGATGTGATAACAGGAACATACTTGATGTTCGATATAGTTAGCAAGTCTCTATGTTCCTTTTCATGTGGTGTGGTGATACAACTTTACGTTGGTGGGATTTCTTAAGGTGATATAAGTTTATGACATTGTAACATTGCTAGACATCGTCGAGGGGGGATGTGTATATAATGATGTGTGTTTCTTCCCGATTTTGAATTAGAAGGCGGTTACTGCATGGGATTTCATGGTGATATATCCTTTCTAAGGCATATATGTGTATAATTTGATGTATTAATCCTTAGTGGTGGTGCACCCTAGGTTCAAGTCTAGTTTGAACCTTGTGTCTTATGTTTTGATTGGGCCTTACCTTGGTACCATGGTGGTGTTGATGCTTAGATTGACATGGGAGAGAACATTGAAAAACACCCTTGAAGGGTTGGTTAAGGGGAAGATGGGGATAGAAACACAGGTGTTGCTTAAATCCCTCGATGGTTTATTAATTTGCAAAGTTAGTCAAGAGAAATATATGCAATAATTATTTGAATAATTAAAAAGTTGAAGAAAACTAAGTGCACTAAGAACTGGAAAACTTAAAAGGTTTGGATATTAAAAAAAAGGTACAAGGATCATTAAACAAATTTATGAAATAAACTTTAAAACAAACAAATAATTGACCAATGAAAAGGTGTTAGTTAGCAAAAGCCAAGTCATTAAAATTTATGATGTATACATTTAGATCATTTCGCTGCTAAACATATGCAGGAAGAATTTGTCAATTTAGTGTTGAAAAGCAAAATGTAAAGATTTTTTTGTGTTGTGCATAAAAGCCGATTATGTGAGGTATCATCTTCAAGTTATGAGAGTTTTATGAAGATGAATTTTTTTGACTTATTAATCTGCGTTATGTCGAAGAACATGAAATTAGAATGTAGCAACTAGTTTACTTTTGTAAAAAGAAGATTTGAAAGTTAAATTCCTACAACATGAAAATTCGTTAAATATGTACAAGTTAAAAAAACGATATGTGCAGTCGTTACTATCTACAGTTTGTAAGAGGTGAAATAACATAAAAATAAAAATAATTTTGAATGATTGAAAATCTCAAGTCAAGGACGTAGGGATGCCTAATTTTTATTATTATTAATCAAATGAAGTTTAATAATCATCAATACAAACAACCACGATCGGTTTTAAACCCTTGAGGACGAGAGGTTTTTTAAGACCGTATGCTGCTCTAAATGTCCCAGGTTCAATCAGGTGAAATCCATCCAACGTGATTACTTCACCTCAGATTGTCTTTGAGGTAACTTGCATGCATGAAGACGTCAGCCTAAAAAAGATACAGAAAAGTGCAAAAACATGTAGAATAACATAACGTACTTCCATGGAAAGACACTCTACTTTCACCCTAATGGATGGACCTAGAAGTAGCCTTACCTACCATCGCCACACTGTTATACTCTTGGACAACTACATATGGAGGGAAAAAATGACTAAGAACCTTGCAATACCCACTCCTTACCTCTTATTCGATCCTCCCCTTTGTCGTCAACTTCCCCTCGTATTTAAAAAGGATCCGAGGCTAGCCAAAGTGGTTTGTTTTCCTTGAAAACACAAACATTTTTGGAGACTTCTAGGAGGCTTGGTAGTTCAATGGACACACTATATCTAAGCTTCTCAATCATTAATAAGGTTGTTGCATATCTAGCCATAGAGCTTTGTTTTCCTTGAAAACACGAACATTTTTGGAGACTTCTGAGATGCTTGGTAGTTCGATGGACACACTATATCCAAGCTTTTCAATCATTAACGAGGTTTTTAATTATCTTCTAGGGAGTATAATACTGTTGCCAATTTTATTATTTTTTGTTTCATGATAAGCATTCTTCTGAATCAACATGCTTTGGACCATGATGGGTAACTATATAAGCATGTTCTCATATATGCCATTCAACCCATATTTTAACTAAAGCAACTATCATGCAATCGATAATACACATGTCTGTGTGCAGGAAATTGAGATAGTTAAGGATTTGAACCACTTCTTAGCTACTTGGAATGGGATATTAAGGGTTTTTAAATAATTTTCTTCTCTTTCAGTTGTCATGGCAGTGTCAAAAATTGTTGATCAATGCACTACATGTGGATCCAATTCGGGTCCAACGCCTATCACTATCAATCATTTCAACTAATAATTTCTTAGCCATTCCCTTCCTTGGAGTTCATGGTTTGTATATTTTATAATATAGGAATTTGAATCGTCATTAAATCCCAGTGGGAAGAGATCGTCTTGTCCATAATGACGAGTGTCACACATCCATTCGATGAGGTTCCTTGTTCGAGGTTGTGACTTTGGAAGTTATCTATTGTTTGAAAGAAAATCCATCCATGTTGTTTATCCCTTGAATAATTATGTTGAATAGGTGTCTAACCTATTTTCATTTTGCAAAATTATCTCACAAATACCACCATTTTAGATGATAAATCGTTTTGGAACCTCCTACGATCGTTGTAACACCCTGGTTTTGACCCCATGGTATTGAATTGCACATGATGTAAAAAGCATTAATAAATCATGGTGTGGAGCTCAAGGCAAAGGCCCCACCATGGATTTAGTATTTTATGTTTCGACAATTAAATTCGATGCCGATGGTTTATGTGCTAGCCAGGTACAATATGTTTGAGACATCATGTAAAATGCAAACTAATAAAAATACCACAACTAGCTATGCATCGCAATGTTAAAAAGACAGGGGGCATGATTTCACAAGGAATAGGGAGGGGAAACATTCAAACCCTTGAGCCAATGGGGAAAAGCCAAATGTCAAAGGGTAAACCCATAAAGTTGTCAACCGCCCTTTTTGTCTTTATGCCCAGTCATCTAACGTTGGTGGAGGAAGTTATTGCCTTGGGATGGGAGAGGTATGGAGGTCAAATTCGAATTTGGGAAGTCACCCATTTTTCGGAAAGTGCGTTTTGGCTTCTTGGGAAAGTAAATGCTTGGAAATTCCTTCCCAAGCCATTATTGACCCATACGTTTTCTTCTTCATGCAGCTGAAGATAGCTGGGGCATTTTCCCTCACATTTTTTTTGTTTTCTTCATTTTTCCCATGGCTGGGAATTCGATTGGGCAATGCTTAGTGGTCGGGATCCTCCCTTGGCGTTTTTGTTGTGGTTTTCCTCATCGTTGGGGCTTGGAAATACCGTTTTTGTTTTGTTGAGTGAATATGCAGCAATGATTTGCGTTTTGGGGGTTTCAAGAGCCCGTTTTTGGTCGTCCTCACACAGCTGAGATGGATGGGCATTTTCCCCTCATGATTTATGTTTTTCCTCATTGTTCCATGCCCATAAATTTGTTTTTGTGTTTCTCCGTGGTTAGGGAGCCAAGATCTCCCGATTTGGGTGTGAATGATGGCCGTTTTTGCTCTGGAAATGCTCAAGGATGTTTTCTGAGTTCAGTTTTTGATTTGGGGGTTTGTGGTGGCCAAATTTCCTCCATATTGCACAAGGACGTTTCCTAAAAACGTATTTGCTCTTGCAGGGTTGTTTTCCCCTCATCCATTTTGTTTTGGGTTGCCCATAAACGTTTTGCTCATATCCAGCAATTGTGGGTGGTTATGTTTTGATTAATTGGTTGACTGTGTGTTTGATGCAAAATGTTTGCTTGGCTAAGTAAGTCCAAGAGACCCATCTGTTAGAGAGTATGACAATGTTTGGGGTGTGATTGTTGGCTTGCTTGAGTAAGTCCAAGGAACCCTTATGCTAATGGCTTTTTCCCCTAGTAGACTATATAAACCCAAATGTATTTTTGGCTTGGATAGGTTTCGATATGTATTGGCTATGTGTATGAGCCTGTTGTTCCTTGGTTCCTTGTGGAATCATGCCCAGCTCGGGGGTGGGAGTGATGCTAAGAGATTGATGAGCACACTGGCCTATGGTTAGGTCGAACGTTGCAGTGACGTAGCTAGTTGCGGGACAACGCAATTACAAGATAAGCATTTAATTTTATTTCTTGTTTACTTACCTTTGCATCGGTATTTGTTTTTTGAATTAATATGAACGTGTTGAATGCTTGAATGCAAGTGCTTTGCTTCCGATATGTATTTATATTTACAATGCATCTGTTTATGTATCTTATGATCAATGCATTTTATTTATTATAGTTTTTATTGTATGTCCATGGGCTATTTTGCCCGTTTGATAGCAACAGTGTGTAGGTCGCGTCCTCTCCATCGTCGGGATGAGGGGTGGGGACGTGACAATCATTGAAGGGGTGAAATCCATAGGAAGCAATTGGTGTTCATTTCTTCGGATTTCCCACCATATTGTGTATTGTTATAAAACTACCATGATACCCAAACAATGTGATTATGTCGAAAGGTGGCTAGGTGTATGATGGTGGATCACGTGTCTTCATTTATTTGGATATATCCAAACTTATATATTATATGCCTTGCGATCCCTTTTATTTGGCCATTAAAAACTTAATGCACACGGATCCATACCTTTGGCATTTGTCCATCGGATTTTTATTTTATTTTAAAAGACCATTTAAAAATTTGGTCAGAAGAATGCTTTTTCCGTTTTGCTCAAACTGATAGCTTAATGTCCCTTGGAGCAATGATCTTGATAATAAATATGAGGTGTTTAAAAAAAAATAGGGCAAATAGAACAATTCAAGGCCATAGTGTTTTCCAAAAAATGATATTATCATTTCCATAATATAAGAATGATCTCTCGGTAATGAAAATAGGGAAACCTTTCAAGCATGGAAAAATTAATAGAAAACTTAATAGAGGGGCTAAGTAATTTTCATAAGTAATTTTCATAAGTGAGGTCTAGGGAAAGGAAAAAAACTCTCTTGATTATAGTAACGATAATTTGAACATGAGAGGCTTATGTAGGGGTAAAATTTTGTTTTCTTATGCAGGCGTGATGACATGAATGAAAAGTGGAAAGAGTAGGTGAATTTTTTTATTATCAAAGGGCACATGACTAAATGAAATTGGCGAAATTTGATGACAAGAGGCAAATGATTGTGACATGATGAGAATTTAGAAGAGTGACACAAGGGTCAAATGATGATACCTTTTAAAAACTGAATATAGATGCAAAGAGAACTTTGCTCTGGACTCGATAGTTGAGATGAGATATGATAGCGACATAGTTAAGGGAAATCGCCTCTAACATCATGTTATGACGCTCAAGAATCATGTCATTGTTGGAAATCAACAGGTGGTGCTTTGCTAAGATATATAACTTAATATTACACGGAACAACACTTGATGGAGCACACCCCTTATTTGGCACACATGTTGAGGCATATCACATATTTTATCATTATTTTATTGGAGTGGAGGGGGCATCCCCTTGGTTGGAATTTGTTGAGTTGACATGGTTAGTGGACATGGTTGTTGACTCCTTATCTTCATTAGATCTATACACTTCCATAAGCTTTGAGGAATTGTAACCACTTGCAAAGTATTTTTCTATTTATTGGGGATTTGACATGGTAAACTTTGGAAAGGATGAGTTAGTTACACATTAGAGAAAGAACCCATGAGGTATATTATATTTTGGGAGGGAGATGAAGGTCCCAATATCCTTTGACATATCATGCATGCAAAGTGCTCCACTTATTGAGGCAACCTTGGGCACTTATTAAAGAATTAATAGTGGAGTGACCTAATTTGGGGTTCACGTGTGGGAAGGAGTTCCTTGTTGACTTGGTTCTTGCACACCTTTCCACGTGTTCAAATGTGATGATGGGATGTACCAATAATGGAGACTCACACCTTTGGAGGATTCCTTATTCAATATGATTTCATTGCATGCATTTTTTTTTTCATAAAAAAGATCTTATATATATTATATATAAAAAAGTTATCACCAGATAATTACAATATAGTGACTAGTCGACTACATGTCCAGATCAGTATTCACATCTACATAACAGCAAAGTTTCTTACTTCTACCCATTACACCCAGTATCCATAATATTCTGTCATCACCCACCAGGTATCTACCAGACTGTTTATGTAATTACCATTACATAATACATCAACAGATATATTAACCCATAATGAACCATAAGATATAACAATCTTATGCGTTCATACAGATATGCCAAAATAACTAATAAGTACCAAAAAAAATAAAAGTAGATGGATCGCGACCATCCCCACGGGCCACCAAAAAATGTCCAACCGGCCCCGCTAATGCCTTCTTAGATAAATGATCAGCATCAAAATTAATCTCCCTATATATATGCTGGATGTTGATCTCCAAAAATTGACCCTTCAGCTGCATAATACGATCCATCCAATAGGTAAGGAGTATCGATTCCAATTGGATAGTACCTTTAAACCATTCTACAATAACCATGGAGTCCCCAGCAATTTGAATTGAATCTATGCCTAAAGATCGAGCAAAGTGTAGAATACTCCATAAAGCAAGTAATTCAGACCGCGTGTTGGTACCAAATCCACAGTTCCACATTATGTTATATCTGCCCAGAAGTGGCGATATAAGTATAGCCCCAACGCCACACTTGGTACCTCCATCCTGTGAGGCCCCATCAAAGTAACCTATAGACATGCCATGTATAAAAGTCGGTTGCTGAATAATACGAGACTTATGCATCCTGATCTGCTTGGGACCCTCATACCATATGTTCTTTACCTTATTGACAATCTGTAGTGGAGAGGTATTAATATTCCTGAAAATGTAAGAGTTCCTTTCCAGCCAGATAAATCTACACACGTGAAATGGTATAGTCCTCAACTTACAGTCACCAGTTATCCAATTATAGAATGCCTCTGTAATGTGTAATCCATGCCAAATAAGATCTGTATCAAATAATAGCCCGATATGTTGCCAAACCTGCACAGAGAAAGGGCAGTCTATCATCAAATGTGTGATACTTTCCTCAGCATCATGACATAACGAGCATATTGCCCCACGAATCCTCTACGCTGGAGCATGTTCCAAGTAAGTATACGTTCAGCCAACAACAGCCAGGAGAAAATCACCGTCTTAAGTGGAAGTTTCCAGTGCCAAACCTCCTTAAACCATAAAGGAATACATTCCGAGAATGAGGTATTTACAGAAGATGAATATGCCAGTGC
This sequence comes from Pseudotsuga menziesii, assembly GCA_001517045.1. Taxonomy (NCBI): domain Eukaryota; kingdom Viridiplantae; phylum Streptophyta; class Pinopsida; order Pinales; family Pinaceae; genus Pseudotsuga; species Pseudotsuga menziesii. The sequence continues at coordinate 66,521 of LPNX010818658.1, forward strand.
CACAGTAATAGTTCCAGTTTTCCCATTCTTACTCCAGAATAGTGAGTCTTTACAATGATTCAGACTTAAACCGGTATTCCTGAGCTTGTATATATAATCATTCCATTCTGTAGCAAGTGTACCCGTCAGATTTAAATCCTGTGCATCCGCCCATCCCGTGAAGGAGTCTTCTTCAGAATCACTGGCAGCCTGTGCCAAAAAATAAATTCTTCTATTAAGCAAATGAGACAATAGTGGTTCTGATAGCCTGAATGATCCAGCCATACCCAAAATAGGATCTCTTCCCACCCTAATGCACCACCCATCACCAGGACGCCATGCCAACCACTGTTTCAGTATAGGCATCGCCTTCAGTAGCGCCCTCCATATATTTGAGATTGACCTCTGGTCATACACAAACAATCTGATCCATTCAGTCATCGGCCAACCCCGAATGTATTTAGCAGAGATCACCCAATGCCACAAGCATGGCACAAATAAACACCGCCACAGGTTTTTTGCAATAAGGGCACTTCCAAATGCAGCAATGTCCTTTATGCCCCATCCCCCATATTCTTTAGGCTTTGCCAATAAATCCCATCTAGCCAAGTAAATAGAAGGCCTATCCCTGCATCCAGACCAAATGAATCTCAACACTCTGCTTTGTATCTGTTTAATAATAGCCCTCGGAATCCAGGTTAGGGAGAACCAATAAACAGGTATGCTTTCCAGAACTGATTTGGCCAAAATGAGTCTACCGCCGATTGATAAAAAACGTTGTTCCCAGTTACCAATGCGTGTCTCAATCCGTTGTAGCAACCAGATCCAATCCCTGATCTTATAGTTATTGGGCTTCAGAAAAAATCCCGGGTACCTGAATCCATGTTCAAGAGGTATAATATCATATGAAAAAAGATGGTGTAGTACCTCCAGCTCATCTGGTTCCCACATCGATTGATAAATTTGGGATTTGTTCGGACTAATACTCATCCCTGTAGCATCACAGAAAACATCAAGAGCATATTTAAAAGCCAGCCATTCTCGATGGGATCCCCCACCAAACAATAGTATGTCGTCCACAAATAACAGATGTGTAATAAAGATACTAGCTGCCGCCTCAATTCCCATAATATCACCATGCTCAGTTAATGCTTTTATCATCCTGCTGAAACCCTCAGCAATAAGTAGAAATAATAACGACGACATTGGGCACCCCTGTCTCAAGCCCCTGGATGCCGAGAAGAATGGAGTGGGATTTCCATTGACCAGTATAGAATAATTAGCTGAACACACGCATCCCATAATCCAATTGGTAGTGTGCAAGGGTATACCAATCTGCAAAAGAACTAAACGAATAAAACCCCAGTCCACCCGATCATAAGCTTTAATGAGATCCAACTTCAATACCAGAGCTTTCTTATTCTTTACCTTAATACTGTGTATAGTTTCTTGTGCAATGGCAATAGCGTCAGTTATTTGGCGATTTTCAAGGAAACCAAACCGTTCATCAGATATACCCAAGGATAGTCCCCTCTTCAGACGAGTAGCAATGATTTTAGTAATAATCTTATACATCAGATTGCATAGAGAGATCGACCGATAACCCTCAAAAGTGGAAGGCTTATCCGATTTAGGTATTAATGCCACAAATGTAGAGTTCAATGAGCCACATACCTTGCCCAGAATCCGAGATTCCTCCACCATAGCAAGTAGATCAGGTGCCACCAGATCAAAAAAATGAAGGAAAAATTCTACTGTCCATCCATCTGGCCCAGGACTCTTAGAGAGTTCAAATTCCTTAAGAGTAGAATGAATTTCATTCATGGTGACAGGTATATAAAGCCGCACACCCTCCAATTCCCCAAACATCCGCGGGTACTTCATAATAAGTTCCATCTGTGCAACAATAGACAGGTTTTCCTGTTTCTTATAAACAGAATTAAAGTATGTAAATGCCTCTAATTCAAGTTCTCCCTGTTTGTAAATAACAGACCCATCTTCCACTTGCATATCCCAGATATGATTATGGATCCTTCTAGCATTGGCAAACTGATGATAAAATCTGGTATTACAGTCACCATTCTCAATCCAATTTAGTCTACTTTTCTGATGTGCTGTCTCCTCATTTCTTTTTAGAATGGATTTCTGAGACTCAGTAAGGCATTTCAGCTTTGCACTGACCTCCACATCGCATATACCCGCCGGATAGTCCATCAAAATATTTGCAATATCATGTTCAATAGATACTAACTCCTCCAGGTCATGTGTCTTTTGAATCTTTTCCCAATTCTTCACCTCAGCTTTGAGGAGTCTAAGTTTCTGAACCAATTTCTGCATAGGAGAAAGATCATCATCCACCACTATTGTCAGCCACGTCATTCTCACAAACTGTTCAAAATCATTGCATGCATGCATTTGCATGCACCTTGTAGACAACATATATTATTTTGAGGAGGTGGTCAAGGAGCACCCTCCATGAAGGAGTATAATATTAATTCCTTATATTGCCCATCTTAGAGGGAGCACTTTGAGACTTATTTTTAAGTGGATTGTAGAGAATACTCTTTTATGTCCAGATTTTTAAATTTTTTTTAATTTTTTTTTTATAGTGATGCTTAACCCAAAAATTAATCACAACAATGATATAGAACCCTTAAATTTAAAAAAACATCAAGAGACATTCACACCATAAACACCAAAAGAATCTAAAAAAAACCCTTAAGGTAAATCACTCCACAAGTCATGTTTGTTATAATACAATTCATCCAGCATATCGCATGTAATGATGCTCATGTATATATATACTTTCTCGTAAGTATTACTACAATGTTTATGCCAAGTACCCCTTATTATTATATTATCACATTTAACCACCTAATGGGGCTATTTACTACCAACCGACTCCTAAGTGGGACTATTCCGTGCTTATTCCCATATTACACACATCATCCTCTTGGGCACCCCATATTATCCTCCCTAGGTACATAAATTACACCCCCCTTCGCATGTTTCTTCATCAAATCATGGAAAGAAGAGATATAATATGATCTACTGAGCAATGTATCCAATTGGTACCAAGCATGAGCATCCATCCATCCTAGTGAAATGTGAACATGGGGTCCACCCACTTCCCTTCCACCTTGATCATGATTCTGGTTGGTCCTCTTGTTCGATGCTATTCTTATGCTATTCGGATATCTCCATGCATTGCTTTTAGTCCTCCATGTTCTTCCCTATCGGTTTCCTTTTTGGTTTGATGTTTGCTTATGCTCTCGACCTTGTCCTGATAATTGTTGTTTCTCATGGTTGTGTGGCTACCATTAAACTACAACCTTACATGTTGGTTCTACTTTATTTGACTCCTGAACATGTTGTTCCTTGGGATCATGTAGATCCTTAGCTTATTATTCATATTTGTCTCCTTCCCGGATCTTTTCTTCATGTGCTTATGTAGCTTTGTCTTCTTAAGATTCAACCTCGAACTTTGTATCTACCACGTTTGTAGAAACTTCAACTCTTTTACCTGCGAGGAATTTTTCATGTGCCCTCTTGGATCCCTTTTGTTTAGTAAGATAAATATCATACAATGTAATTTTATTTTTCTTATACTAAAGCTTCATAAACTTATTTTGCACTTTAATATCTATTGTACCAATTGAGTACATCCAAAGGATATTCCAAAACAATGCCCACATCATCCATATTGATAGCACAAAAATTTTAGTGCAACACATATTTATCCATGGTAATCTTCAACTCTTTAAAAATTTGAACATTTTCACCCTCAACATGTGTGCTTTGAATATGCTTTGCAGGTACTTGTTACTCTTTAGCTAAATTGACATTGATGAGATTATACTTATTACTAGGGTTTATAGTGATACTAATATTTTTCCGAGGAAAAAAGTGATACTAATATTTTATTGCTAAATACATCCATAAACTTGTAATAGAAAGTTTGTATTTGAAAATAATCCCTTGGTGATATTTTATCATCCTTCATAGGATGAGACCACCTATCTAAAAATATCTTTCCAAATTCTTCATTTGGAAGTGCATTAATCTTGACAATGTTAAGCAAATGGCACTGTATAGTGGCATATTTTTTTTAATTTTCATTTGCCCAAAATATCCTTGTTTTCCCCATGGTTACTTTTTATTTTTTGTTATGTATTCTTCAATAGTACTACTGCCATCTTTTCTTGTGAATTGTAAATTGCATGCCATAACTTCAAAAATAGAAATAGGGTTTGAAGAAAATTACTTTTTTTTAGATAGAAAAAGAAGAACATGACTCCTTCAATATTTCTCATAATCTCTAGTATTACCATAATTATGAAATGTCACAACCATTCTATAAGCATTGGGGTTGATTTGACAAAAAATTGGTCACTCTATCAAAAGACATTAGCTCTACAATATGTGTGGTCATAATTGGATAACCCTCCTAAATATAGTTGATTTTAAATCAGGGATACCTTTACTTCTTGGACTTCATTTTTTAGATCAGGCATCTTAGTGAGAGGAACTCAAAATCTACAATTGGTTTCTTCAAATTTTGTACAAAGTGTTTCAAAAATCCAAATGAATTATGTGGATCTCTTTTTTCCTTAAAAAAATATGCAAAAAAAAGAAAAATAAATCCAAATTTTCAACCTAAGAAAGTGCTCTGATACCACTTGCAATGGTTCTTAACCCAAAATTTGAATCACAACAATGATATAAAACCCTTAAATTTCAGAAATGTTAAGATACATTCATACCATAAATAACACAAGCATGTAGAGAAGAACCCTTAAGGTAGGGTAACACTATCAATTATTCTTGAAGGAAGGAATCACTCCATAAGTCATGCTTGCTACAATACAATTCATCCAAAATATCTCATACAACGATACTCATGTATATTTACGTCGTTTAGCGTTCTTTCTGAGGGAGATTTTGTAAACATTGTAGCAATGTTAGTTGCCCCTCCAATGAATATGTGATCAACACGAGTTGTTTGTCCGGCCCAACCAACATCCTACACGCATCCATGGTCTTGCCTACTACGCCTGCCATGCGTCCGCTCCATTATCCACCATCCTACCCACTATGCCTACCACTCATTTAGACGCTAGTTGAAGAAACAAAAATAAAGCTGACATTCCTATGAGAAACACCACCCAAGTCGAGCTGAGGAAATCCACCCGTTGAGTAAATGTTGAAGGTATGAACTGCTGATGAGAATAGTTAGTGTAAAAGGAGGACACTCAAATCGTGTCCTTGGATGCTGGTGCATGATAACATAGACTTTGTGGTGGAATTAACCTCGAGATCGGGACTAGAGGTTATTGTTGTGGTGTGAATAAAACAAAAGAGGATACAACACTAAAGAAAGAAGATGCGGAAAGTGGATCTAGATATAAGGAGGCACAAGTAGAAGTCATCGCTGCCCAAATGGATGAAGCTGACCTACTGATTGGAGAGAAGAAAACTTTGTTTTTTTGTGAAAGAATCCTTCGCCTTCGGTACCAACGCTACAAACATTTCAACAAATTCTTCAAGGGAACAAGTTCAATTCGCTCTTTATCTGAGCAAGAGTTAGCCGAATCCTTCGGTACCATGTATATTCTACCATGCCCTTTGGAGAACGATTTGTTTCAGTCAGCTCCATGTGATTGGTCATCATGATATCATGGAAATGTTGATTTTTTTTGTTTATACGGTATCTTATTGAGAGTGAATTATAGTTTTTGAAATAAATTTCAACAAATCAACAACCATTCCAGTCCCATGGGAGGAAGTTAGCAGTGGGAATGTTAATATCCTAGCGAGTTGTGCTTAATATGTTATTAAATGTTTAGATTTTATAAAATTTAATTGTAAGGAATTGTTGGATGGAGATATCGCATCGACATACTGATTAATTATAGTCCCAACATTTTAAACATAAGATGAGTATAAGAAATTCATGTAAGAAACACCAGCTAGGAGAAACATCATAAAAACATAGTGAATATAGAATGCCCATCTTAAAAAGATTACGAATATTGAGTTACCATATACCAGGAAGAAATGATGTAATTCCATACTAACAGAAAACTAAACCGTCAGAAAATCTTAACGCTGTGAGATGGGAAAAATATATAGCGTACTTGCTTAATTACATCTGGATTAGGGTTCATATGCTTCATCCATAATATTTTCCATTCCATATTTAAAATTATGTTTGAATTAACTCTAAAGGTCATTACAAATCCAATTATGTTTGACTTATTCCCTAGTTGACCGTCCTTTTTTGTTTGTAGCCTTGCTCGGTGAAAAACAAGGGTGGAGCTGACATTTCCTCTGCAAAATCAAATGAAGATTGTGGTTTGATTTAAGGGGAAACGGGGTCAGCCAAAACGCTTCATTCCAAAATTATTGACGTCAAAAGGTATGAACTTTTGGCCGCATTAGTTGCGTATAATATTTGTTGTGAAGATATTGGTTGGTGAGACCTAAATTATTAATGAATTAAAGAGGGGATGTCATTAAACACGATAATGGTTATAAATGGTTCAGACAATAGTTATGATGAAGAAGACGCGCATAAAAGATCTTGGTTATTAGTAGACATGATAATATTTGCAAGGAGTTAAAGTCAGTCTCAATACGAGAAAGTGATACTTATTAAAAGGGCAACCACAAAATTAAAGGCCTCACATCTAGGGTTGGAATTTCATTTCATCTCTACTTTTTAAACTAAATTTTTTGAGTTTTCATTTTTCCAGTCACATAACGTTTTATTAAAAGAGTTACCATTCAACTATGAAGGTAGAATTCTTTCATTAACAAGTATTTATTAAAGAATTTAAGCAATAAAGAAATTAGTTTTTATTATATACTTCACAAAATTTAACAAAATTACTTACCAAAAATAATACAAACCAATAATTGACACTCACCAACATTATGCAATATACACTCACCCACATCCATATTACCTGCAATTGTTTGGGAACATGTTTCAAAGTTCAGCCTCTAAAAAAACTAACAAATTTTTTTTAATGTCGGTTTATAAAAATCCATAAACATCAAACATACATTTTGAAAAATTGTTTGTTCACTTAGTTTAACGTTCTCCCAAAATATTTAAAAAAGAATACCGAATGACAAACAAAACGTCCTCAAATTCTCAAAACCTAACACTGCTTACATCTTCTTATATGAAAAAAAATCACCTCGAAAAGAAGTCCCCATATCTATCACATCGAAAATTAAAATTTAAAACCTTGGGCTTTCGCCCAATCAATCTGGCGTTTTTCCAATAGATTAATGTGAATAGGTTCATCTTTATTAGTGACTGAGACATCTATGGATGATACTTTAATTTGAGTTGCAGTTTTGAATGACCACCAGTTTAACTTATATACATCATTTGGGAGAATGGCAGGTAGTTGTCAGTTTGTAGAAGGATTTAGGTCTTGGATTCGGAAGTAGATGATTCATTACAAAATGAAGATCCGTGTTCTGCTAAAGATACTTCTGTATCGTTGTTAGACTCACAATCTAGATGTCCGAGCGGAACTACATCCATGGCAGGGTTCATGTGATTCGGGGATTCTAGCTCGACAAAAGAGGATTGACGACGCCTTAACCTATGGCTGCGACCTCACTAACTTCGGATCCCCGCGCCCTACAATAAACTCAGAGGTCGTTTCCACTTCTTACAGGACCAATTCAAAAAAACATATATTATCAAAATAACATGCACTCACAGATAGTTCTGGCTCTGATATATATATTATATGATATATGAATGCCATTGAACGGATCATATCATATTATATGATATATATGAATACAATATGATAGTATGCTCAATTTAGATTAGGTGAATGAATCGTTAGGTGATAGATAGTGGGATCATGACATTTTCCCTTCCACTTATGTGAATGATGTGTAAATCCAACACAATATCTCGTAGGTTCTTGGCGTGTGATGAATAAACTCAGCCTTAATGTCATCGGGACGACCACGAGGAAGACGAGCAAAGTCCACTTGCGGGCTCATCTTCTCCACTCCCCTGATTGTGATGCTCCAGCCTATAATATGATTGTTAAAGTTTTATAAAACGTTTATTAAATGGTTTATTTTTAGTTTAATATGATTATTAATTTTTTATATTAAATATTTTTTTAATTTATATAACTATTAAATTAAAAAGAAAAATATTATTATCATACAAATGAATATATAAAAAAATTAAATATTTATATAGATTAGATGGAAACTATACAGTGATATAATGAAATTGTTTAAAAAATAATAATATTAAAATTTATATAAAGACAATGGGATCATAACAATAAAAAATTCATTATAATTTTTTTTTTATATAGAAAGTTTGTAAACCCTTCAAAGTTTAGGTATTTGTTTTTCTTTATATTTAATATACATAGAGTTAATATGATTTAGGGTAACTAACATTACACACTATATAAATATTAAAAATAGTTTATCATAATAAAAGATATTCATTAAAAATTAATAATATTAATAAATTATATATATATTTTTAATTATGTTTATACTTCTCTTAAATTAGGTGTTTAGTTTCACTTTGGATTTATATATTAAGTTATTATTAGAGTTGGTTGGCTTGATTAGATTAAAGAACTTTATGATTGAGAATATGAGAGATCAATCATAAACCCTTTGCATCATAAACCGACCTTTCAAGAAGGAAGGGAGGATTTATCTTAGGTTTTATCTGTTTAGTCATCAGATAAGAGATTTATTTTAAAGGTAGGATCCAAGGTAAATAAAGTTAAATCTTACCAATCACCTAACTAAAAAAGGTGGTGACAACGATGATCTAAGAGGGCAGAAATTTTGAGGAAAATCTATTGGTAGAGGATGGGAACCCGCTGTCACTCCCATGGTAAGAGTTGCTAAGTATGGAAACATTAAACCGGACAGCGGTAGAAATGGAGTGTGTCGAAAGGAAAAGCGTGGTTGATCAACACACAGTTAGGGTTCAAATAATTAAGCGACATTGAAGTTGTAGCTCCAAGATAAACGTTTGGCAGAATACAATAACGCAGGTAACTGTTGTCCAAGGAAACATGATGATTCTCGTTACAAGATTAATACCATGGTCTTCAAGACTAAACATAAGGGATAAAACAAAACAAAAAATAAAAGCTTAAGCTGCCTAGTCCAAAGAACATAAAGCAAGAGCATACTCTTTATCAACCAACGAAAATAAAATAATGCATTGCTTAGTTGGGATTCCATTCTACCATCGTTAACACAAAGAACAAAAAAACAAAAGAAAACCCGTACAATAACATGCGGGTCACTTCATCTAGATTACTCCAATCATAAATAAATTGCTAGGTGCAGTAAAAAAGATTTATGGTACAAGATTTGTGTTTAAAGCATAACTTTCATCGCAGTAATTTAAATACATATTCGACAACTTACATTTATAAAAACATCAATTTGACACAATCCCAACATCTACTTTTGCGAGATATACAGAAAAAACATGTTGCAGGACAAAAATTCTTCAGTTTAGTCAAGAATATTCATGAGATACAATGTAGAAACTACTCAGTCATAGTAATTATTTTATGAAACAATTTTCAGAAATTTATAACCATTTCGATTGCGTCACTGAGAATCTGCCAACCATAAAGAAAGGACATATATACTTACTTGGAAACAGTAATGGAGAAACATTCAGAGCTTTCAAGTTCCACCCAACCACATAAGAGGGAAGCCAAATTACTTGCCAAACTTCACCCTCGACCTAGATCACCACCACAAAACAACAACCCAACACACAATTTCCTGAACATGACACTCTCCCTTTAGTCCGTAGCATGCAGGATTGATGGAATTTACACAAAGAGCACTCACAAACTCGCCATCGTCTCGGAAACAATTTCACTCTCTCATGCTTAACACAACGTCTTTCTCATGCATAGCACCATGTCATGCGTTTTCCTACATGCATTCTTTTATAGCTTTGCCCGGGTCGTAGTGCCGTCAATTCCGAAATCGTAGTAGATTTCATTGATCCCTATAATATCCTCTTGTTATCCATGGATCTCTTGTCTTATGGTAGTGTACCCTCATTCAACCAGTAACTCCAAGTGACTCAATTTATTTATTATTAATAATTTTTTTGTTCACAAATATTCAATAGGTAGCTCCAAATGCCTCAATTGATTTATTATTAATAATAATTTTGTTCACAAATACTCACACACACCTTGTGAATAATAATAAGAGATTTAATAACTCTTTACAACAACAAATTATTGAGACTATTTTCTCAAATTTTAAAATAAACATAATAATAAAAATAAGTTTTGGATATCACAGAAACTAATCAATTCGATGGACTTAGGAACTACACAGTGTTTGTGCAAACCCAATGCGAGGAATGAAAATAATTATGGTTTGTTTATTATGTCATATTTTGCATTTTTTCTCCAAGTACCCTGCTCCTTAAAACTCCTTCATCCCTCTCTTTTCTACATACTGGTTTGTACCAACTGTGTTAAATGCTAAAATTACAAATGACTTTTGGGCAATAATGAACCAAAATTTTGTAGTTACACGATCCCAAATGATTTCCAACTCATAATTAAAAATCAACAAAATGTTTAGAGTATGAATTCCCCTTCTAAGAGAACAATTTAAACTATATTGTGAGAGGTTGAGTAAGTCCACAAGGAGGATATTGTTTTCTCCACCATATCTTTGATGTAAATCATTCTAAGCTAGTATGAAAATGTATCTATGCTTTGGTCGTTAGATTTTGGTGACTTTCTAATAATGGATGTATCCACTCAAAATATTGGGAATGTTTCAACACTAAAACACAGTCTAGATCCAAAAAATCTTTCATAATAATGACAAACTTTGAAAACCTACATTCTCACATATGTATACTATTTGTCTAATGTGAGATGATATGAGAAGTTTATGCTTTGATCCACATGGAGGTGGCCTTCCAACGCTGGAGAAAAGAGTGGTGCACTACAATTAGTCTGGTAATGGTAATAGAGAAATTGTTCCTTGGTTGTTCATCTCTCTCATGTTCAAGGTATGATTTGTAGTTTCCTATTTTTTGTTAATCAAAATCATTTTGGATTTTAGTTGTTGTACCTATAATCTAATAAGTGATGTCCTTTTGGAATCATGGTCATTGTTACTTAAAACATTGTTTTTCCTAGTGTTAGCTCGTGTTAATCATAGTAGGTATGGGACTGATTCATTGTTATATGTTTATTTCCATAATTCGCATAAGACAACTCTTAAGGGATGATGATGAAATAATAAACAAAGACTAGAAAATTTCCTCTTTAGATGCTCCTCTCTTTAGTTGAGGACATGAATGGGCTCTACCATGATTTTTTCAACATTATTTTGGCAATTGCAAAATAATTTCTATGCACTTGGAATGATCTTAGGAGAGCAAATGAAGAGTAGGTTCCCTTAGGCCCCAGGGTCATCAAGGGGCTCAAGAGTCTAGAGATGGATGGGTGGAAAGGTACAAGGGTACCTACAAGGCATATTGTATTGAAAATGGAGATCACGTGGTAGAGTATGTCGATATACTGTTGAAAATAGTTCTTTTTTTTTAAAGTATTACTTTGTAAATTTCTCATCAATCTATTCTTCAAGAAGTACCTTACACTGTGTTAGAATTTTAAACAGATAATGAATGTGTTATTCTCAGGATCTAAATCCCTTAGCATCCTTTGTGAATGTCATCGTCTTGTTCATTTTATTATTGGGTGTTATGTTTTTTTTTTTGACACTTGCATCCCCACACTTAATGTGCTTTCCAAAAGGAATTGTTATTAGAAAAAAATCATATATGCCTCAAAAGTATGCCTTGCACTATTGAATAGAGTTGATGCAGCTGGATCTTTATCTAAAGTAAAAATCATACTCTACGGTCAATACTTCTAAAATCAACAATTTCATTCAAACAGTTGTATCATCCATAGATCTATTTTTTGAAAATATCCCTCTAATAAGTCTTTGTGAGTAATACAATTCTCTATTTTGTGAAAATCTCATGCCAATAAGTCTTTCTGAGTAATCAACTTCTCTATTTTGTGATGAGAAGCTTATCTGTTTTTTATTAAGCAATGCCATGAATCTACATTTGTGGTAAATTATTGTACTCCACACAATTTGATTTGGTATATTTTTTAATTGGTTTATCAAATATTTATTAGCTAATATCATAACTTCTTGTCATTTTTTATATGTGCAAAGGATTTGTACATGAATAACTTTTACTTTACCTTTCTTCCAGCTATTGTCTGTTGAGTCTCTTTTGAAGGAAGGGCTATACGCAAGTACTTATGAAGGATCTTGGATTTCCAAAATGTTCAATAATAAAGTTAATGTATTCCCATCTTACTCTACTTATAGCCAATGGGAAGTAATGATCATTTACTGTATGTTTATGCAAGAATCTACAAACTTGAAAAATCTTCAATGTGTTCTGTGAATATTAAGTTTGCAAAGTTATGGTGAGTGCAAAAGTACATTCAAGTATTTCACAATTCTCTTTATTCATGCAAGAATTACTAATTGAGACTACATTAGTTCATAGCAAAACGTCTTTTGTCATTAACAAAATGATGGTAACTGAAAAATGCATAGTGGAGATCTTGACTTATTTGGAAAGTGAACATGCATTTGCTATTTGTTTGTTGAAGAACTAGAAATTTGTAAAATGGTTTTCCCAATTATATTTAACATTATCCCAATATTTACTAATTGATGGTAACTTGAAGACATATAGGTGGAGAATTTCACTAATCTCTCTCAGAATGTTGCAAGGTCAGTAGGGACGAGGGAGTGAAATAATTTGCAAGTGCATACAAAAAACTCTATATCTTCTCCATAAATGTTTGACAAGTTTGTCGCAGATGTATGATTTGAAGGCATTTCTCTTTGAACCACGTTCTGGTTCAAACAAGACTTCAGGCCAGTCACCCGAGACAACAAGGCACTGAAATCTAGGAAACAAATGAACGTCCTTTGTAAAGATATGGTTGAGAAAAAGAGGATGCAGTATTTAACAATTAAAGAGAGTGGAGACTCTTCCACTGACAAGTTACTACATATGCATTTTGGAGTAGAAGGTTCAAATCCAAGTGTTTCAGAAAGTATTGTTAGAACTCCAATTCTTCTTGTACATAGATATAAAGTTCCTCCCATATCCAACAATATCTAGTAACAAGAGAAACCATGGAGAGCAAGGCATCAATCACAAGAACAAGCATGGGGAGCAAGGCACGGTTAATGGAAATACCCTTTGTGAGGAGCAAGGATTGGCTAATCAACAAATTGACAGCCATGATTACGGTATGCGTAATGGCAAGATCTAGGATATGAACCAAGGTATAGTCAGCGGCATGACCCAGGTTTTGGACCAAGGTAAATTTAGCGGCACGATCAAATCCTTGTCTGAATTTGCTTTTGGTCTTTTAAAACTCCTCTTGAATTGGCCACCAAGTATTTACTTACTATATTTTCCATATTAAGGTCCTATAAAGCATATTTCCCACTACCCATTTGCATATCATGCTTTGAATTTACTTCTATTATGTAAGTGTGTTTCAAACTGGCAACCTAAGTTTACTTTGAGATTTCATATCAAGGTCCTATAAAGCATGTTTCCCATTACCCATTTTCATATCATGCTCAGAATTTGTTTCTATTATTTTAAAGGGACTTTCAAACTGGCGACCTAAGCATTTACTTACAGTGTTTTTCATATTATAATGTCTTATTATTTTGGATCGAGCGTTATTAGTTTTAGTTCATTGTGTGTTTCATTGGTTTGCATTTACTGAAAAATTTTCGGTTAGCTTGTTCACATCTTCTATGTGCACATTCCACTCTGCATCTATTTCAAATGTATTTTACCTCCAACATACCAACATATCTAGCTCTAAGAGATTCAAATTCAATGTTCATATTGATGCTTTTCATGTATCTTGTCAGTGTTTAGACATGATCATAAGTTTTGGTTTCTTTTGTTGCAGCGAAAACCACTTTATTAAGTTTCCAACACTATTTGGTGATGTTGGGAATCACTGTTATCATTCCGTCGATACTTGTTTCTACGATGGGTGGAAGTTTTGTAAGTACAACAAGTTTAGCTTTTGGTCTATAAGGTCTTGGTATGGTCCTTTTTGAAGCATTGGAACCTTGAAATTTTACTAGTGGAGGACATATAAGTAGTCCATCTAATACAGTTTGAATTTAAGTAGTCCATCTAAATATATATTATTATAAATTGTCATGTGTTTAAATGTCATGAGTCAAAATTACTAAATGGTGTTGGATTGACATATTTCATACATTTGATATCATGACAATAAAATCAATGGAAATGGATTTCACAATGACCTCTGAATTGAAACCAAAGCTTGGAACATAAAATGCCTTGTCTGGCTTGCAGCAAGAGGTCTTTAAACAGGAATGCACAAAAACAACAATTTGCAATGATTTTGAAATTTGTCTCTATCTAGCATTCATTGGTATCATGGACTTGTGTTATCGTCTAAAACATGTTTTACAAGCATTTTCTGCAAGGAGATACCTAGTGTGATCTCAACATCTCCTTATAACCCCAAGACGCATTGGTCATAGACATTCGTTCCTTTCAAAGAGCGATTTGCCCTGTCCTCATGTACTCCTACCAAGGTAAGAAGCTTCGTGGAGGTAATAGGAACATAGTCCTCACCTAGTTCATGTATAAAAGGTCGTATTAGTATTGCACGAAGCTTCATGTCAATATAGCTCCTGATTTTCCTCATGTGTTAATTACAGTGAAACTTACTGGAAACACTATTCTAAAAAACACATGGCAAATGGAGTTAAAAGTATATAGGACATGGCAATGTGAAACCCAAGGAACATGCAAATAAGATTTAAGGGAGGAAAATAGATTGTATATATCTTTGTAAATGCAAAATTTGTCTTGGGAGTTGAATATGTAACATAAGCATATTTTTCATGAAATATGTGCTTTCGATTAAAAGTTTGATGTGGGATATATAGTGATTTCCATGAAATATGCATTTTAGCTTCAAGAGTTAGATATGGGATATAAAGTGTGATTGTCATTAAATAATGCATTTTAGGTTAAGAGTTGGATATGGATATATACTAGCATTGCAACATGGAATTACAATATATGTCCAAGTTAATGTCTCAATATGAGCATAGATTCAAGCTTACCCATGTAATCAAATATTTACCTGTTTTCATTCAGGTCGCTTTAAGTTGATTTAAATAGCTCCATTTTTTTTTGTTATCCAAGTAAGGTACTCAAGTTAGCATTATGTATTAATGAGGCAGTATGTTTACAAGTAAAATGTAATTATGTATTAATGGTTCCAACATCAAAAAAGTAGTCTTGATCCTTTTTACCCTGTCAAATAATATCACCATATGGAGGTCAATTTCATCTACAACCATGATTGGGCTCTTGGTCTATTAATTTTGGCAAGGAGGAAACCTATTATGTTCTTCCAAGAGTGGATTTTCAAAATTAAAATTGTCACATGCCCCAATTTGCAAAACATTTTATGTTTTAAGAAACATTATGATATATTTTATTATAAAGTTTGTAATTAATGACCAAGTGGAGTCAAGGATAATTGAATGTAATTGCTAAATATTTAATTAATAAATAAATGAAAGATGAGACAACAGCTTAGGGAAGCTGTTAAATGAGTGTTTTACTGGTCACATGGTGGAGAAGGCTGGGTTGAGAGCAGATTGACACTTGGGAGCATCCTCAAACTACTTCTAGCTATTGCAGGTGGAAACTTCCCTATTTTTGTGGTCATGTTCCCCAAGAAAGTGGAATAAGAGCAAGTGGCTCATTAAGTGAAAACTGACCCAAAAATCCTAGGCATGCTAATAAAACTTCCCATTGAAGATAGCAGA
This sequence comes from Pseudotsuga menziesii, assembly GCA_001517045.1. Taxonomy (NCBI): domain Eukaryota; kingdom Viridiplantae; phylum Streptophyta; class Pinopsida; order Pinales; family Pinaceae; genus Pseudotsuga; species Pseudotsuga menziesii. The sequence goes on from LPNX010818658.1 coordinate 82,469, forward strand.
GGCTACTCATTTCTGGACTTGTGAACATTTTGAGTCAATGAAGTGCACAAGAAAATTCGATGGAGGGGACTAGCTGAAGTATGTTTTGAGTGGAAAAGTGTTGAAGACCTGAACTAGTGTAGCTATTCTAAGCTGAGTTCATACTGCTGCATGAAGAACTGACTTGCTGCTAAATACTCAGTGGAGTTGCAGAGGATTACTAAACTACATCTCTCACCCAATACTTCTACTAGGTGGACCAAGATGCAAGCTAGGAGGTCCTAAGAATTGCAGTCCAGCTTTTCTTCAAGAGTTGGTTGGGAGGAACAGGTTCCTTAAGTTGTTGTCACCTCATCCATATTTCCAGGTTCTACTTGTTTTATTCAGCTATCTAAGTATTTACTGTTATCTAGAAAGTTTAAGTTTAATCAATAATATGTTATGCTTATGTCATTTTTGCTGCTAAGGTTAGTTAGGAGAAATGTATATATACTGTGAAAAGATAGTTAAGTTCTGAATTGGCTAGTTCAGAGTAAATGAATATAAGAATTTCTAGTTTAACTGATAGATAGAAAGAAAAAACCCAAACTGTATTTTTCCACACCTTTTATAAAGGTAGTACTCTAGTACAGTAGGTTAGATTAACTTCAGATAAAAAAAATTGATTGACGTATACATGAATGTGATGTATTACTTTTCATAGGTTTTCTAAGAGTTATTCAGTTGTATGCTTTTTTTTTCTATTCCAAAGTTTTACTTAGATTAAATATTCTGTAATGATATAGACAAATATGTCTCTAAGAAAGATTTAAAATATGAATATACTTAATCAATATATTGAATTTCACAGTTGACAGGTTATTTACTATATTAATTAACACTAAGTAATTAAACAAACATTATAGAACATAAATTAAATAAGTAGGAAACAGAAAATAAGACTAGATAGTTACTATGATATATTATTTAAGTAACATAAAAATTAGAATAACATTATATTCAAATATTAACAATGCACTTAAACTAAGAGAAATTAGGGTTTTACAATTAAAACTTGATTAAAGTAAACTGTAAATTTAAGTAATATTTCCACCTCTTTCACTAAGAGAGGGTTAATCTTTAAATCCTGAAAACAACTCAAAGATTATATACTGTGTTTATATAACCATATCATTAACTAAATGAATAAAGGAAAATTAAAACATTATCCACTAAGAACAATAGTAAAACTATAATAATTAAACAAAAATAAAAACCCTTCATTATATATTTCAAACCAGGAAATAAATAAGATAAAGGAGGTATTATTCACTACTTGTTCCTTAAACCTTTACTGACAGTATAATCCATTTTATGTTCTAAAACCCACTGTTTGTATACTAAATTATAATGTTAACAATAATTAAAATAAAAACATCAAATTACAGTAACAAAAACCTTTGTTAGGTTAAATTTAGAAGAGTAAACCAGAAAGGCTAAACTTACAAAAACCTTTGTTAGGTTAAATTTAGAAGAATAAACCAGAAAGGCTAAACTTTACAGCCTGCATTTATCTTTAAAAAAAGAAGAAGAACAAATAGTGTATATATATATATATATATATATATACANAGGATACGACCTAATGGCCTTTACAAACTAAGTTAAGGCTTAAAATCATGTTTAAAAAACAACAATACAGTAATCAGAACTATGACTAAGAAGGCCATGTTTTCTTCAAGTCTCGGCTATGAAAGCCCTAATCCTCCATTTCTAAACAACCACCAGGGCTTCATTTTAAACTAAACCAAATATCAATGTATTGGCCACATGGCCTCCCAAAATCTTTACAACACAGAGTTTTCACGGCCGAGCCAAAAACCAGAATCCAACGAACTCAATCAACTAAAAATCAACACCACACACCACTGCAGGAGGAACCTTAGCGAGACTGAGGCTTACCAGGGTTATGCGCAGCATGGAATCTGTGCAAGGTGGTCTTTGGTGGTTGTCAGCACCCTTCTGTAAAAGTTAAGCACTTGCACATTTAAGTCAAACAAGTATAAAACTCAAAAGAATAATTATTGGTGTAAAATGAAATCTTTAACTCTGTTTTAAAAACAGAAAAATGGAGTATCTTACCTACATTATAGATTTATCGACCCTGTAGAAGTATGAGTACAAACCCTAGCCACCTTTAGAAGACAACGAGCTTCACAGAAGAAAAACACAGCAAGTAGAGTTCAAGATTGAACTCCCAAGCCACGATGAAGCACGGTCAAAGGCCACACCAAAAGTTGAGTAGTAAGAACAGTTAACACCTCGTCCAACAAGACCACACTACGACAACCCAAGAGCCATGCTCACGTCCTCATCTCATTAATGCGCCAGTGAATGTTTAACAACACTTGCACATGCAAGGTAACAAGAGGTGCATTGTCATTACAAAGATAGGTAATGGCAGGAAGAGGGGCCGTCCACAAAACAAGAAACAGTATCCAAATACACCTCTACACACAGAAGCAGAAGACTAATGGCAAGAAAGTTTACCAAGTGGAGTGACAGTCAGGCTGAACGCCCATGAGCCTGCAGCCCTCTCGTCTAGAGCAAAGTAAAAGGTAGGTAAAATCGAGATATTAGGGTTTAAAATGACATATGGCAAAGATTAAAAAGGTTAAAACCCTATCCTTGGAACTTCAACCACGTGTCCCCGATTGCTTTTCAAATTGTGGGTTATTTGATATAGTTCAAAAAACCTCCAAAGCAGCCTACAAATAATAAACTTTGATCAATAAAACTATATTATAACATTGTTATAAATTATCTTACCCTTCATCATGGTCGATGTTTATGGTTGTATCCCTAACAATTAAAGAAGGTAAGTAGTAATTATACTAGGGATTAGTATGGTTCATAGTCTTTGCAATGTTTAAGAAAAACATAAGGAAGAAACTATCCAAGGATAAATTGTATAATGAAAATACCTTGTAGCAAGTTGAGAAAATATAACAAATAAAATCAATTATATATATATTCTTGTAACTATAGAAAGATGCATAGCTAGCATGTTGGCTTAGATATTTAAGTGATATTATGAATAAGGGTACTAGGGTGTTGTTTTCTCTTAGTAATACCTGAAGTGACGAGAAATGATACAAAGGAATAAAATGACAGATTTCTTATAGAAAATAATTTATTTTTCTTTACATAAAAAGTAATAACACTATAGTTTAAGAAATACAAGTGGTATTAATACATCTCTAATTGATAAGTACTAGAGCAGCTTAAAAATATCTTATGCACTAGGTACTAGTTCTATGGGTGTCTTTCAGTCAAATATGCTTAATGTCTATACTCAGATCTTTGGTTTTCTAGGATAACTCGATATTGGTAGAAACAAAACCTGGAAGGTTATTTTAACATCAAGTTTTTAAGCAAGGGTAACTACTAGACAAGATGTCTTTCACTAAAGTAGTTTACATATTTTTAAACTGAAAATAGAATGAAAAAAATTAATCAAGTAGGATTTAAATAAAGTGAATCGAAAGAGTAACTGAGCTAATTTCAGTTTATTAAAATTATTGTTATTACTATCAACTATGAAGATCATAAACTAGCATTTTATTTTATGCTAGTTGAGATGATAATCTCGATCTGGAGAACTGGTAACGAAACTTCTTACTTGTAAATGACCTGTAAAAGAAGCATCACTTCACTGCATTTTAACTATAAGCTAAGTAAGCCTCGATCTCAACTAAATATTTTTCCTACTTGTCATAAGACAGCAAAAACATACTTAGTATTAAGATTTAAACATAGGTTTCATTTCCTGTTAATCCCAAATCATCATCCACTAAATCAAAACCTTAACATGGAATTATGAAAACAAACTAATAAATATACAAAACTAGAGATTTACAAAATAATCAATTCTAGTTTAATACTGTTTAAGTAACCTTTAGTAGTTAATGGTTTCTAAGCACTGACGATTACGAACATTTTATGTTACATGAAAAATTTTAAATTTTTACGAATTTTTGGAGTATTGCAAAAATGATGGCCACAAAATGTGGATATTAATCTAAACTTTAGTGGAGGATAATGGTTTTCTTTATTTCTCTTTTCTGGAGCCTTTATTTTGACATTATAAGATGCATTCCTCCAATCTTTTACTTTGTATCTAGTGTGATATATTTGGTTATGATTTGTTAGTATTCAATAGCAACCGAGCCACATAACTATGATGCATGTGACAGTTTTTTAATATGAGTGTCAATTTTTAATAAGCATGTGACAGTTTTTAATAATGAGTGTCAATTTTTAATAACAATTATACAAGATCTCCACTAAACCACGCACATTCAAAAAGAGAATTCTCATAAGAGGCCAAGGCAAGTAGGTGACAAAGCTCTAAGTGCCCTTAATGTTGAAGACTGAGAGGGAGATGAGGAGGTTGTGGCTGCATTTTTTATCCTCATTGAAAGGGGTGTAAAAGAAATGGAGCCAATACCCACTAGAGGATCAGTAACCAACTTCTTCTTGGCTTTTCTAATGGTAACATTCTCAAACCAAATCGTCTAAAGAGAGGGTCAAAGGTGAATGAGAAGACTTGGCAATGAAAATGGACAGAGGCTTCATCAAACAAAATAAAAAAAAGCTGGAAAATTACAAGGACTAGTTGCTTAAAGATCAAAAGTAGTTAAGGTCTGGCAAAGCTAGGGGAGGGAACTCCTCAGAGTTATAAAGGAAAGTGTCACTACTCGAATCCACCAAAGGAGAAGCTACAATGCCAAGTACATCAAAAAAGATAACAGGTTGTTCCAATGGAGTACAGCTTGCACTCAGATGGACCAAGCTAGACTCACTATCAAGTGAGACCGATGGAAAAACATATTGAGAGGCACAAGAAGGGGTCAGAGACCTACACTTTTCAACATCTTGAATATAAAAGAGTTCTCCTCTAGTAAGATCTTCATAATTTGTAGGGGAAAAAGATATGTACATACCTTCAAGTAGAACCAAAGCAAATGTCTCCAACAAAGGACTCAACAAAGAAGACTTGTGAAGAGGTGAATCCAGTCCAATCCTAGCCGAGGGAGGAGTGCCTTGTAATAGTAAATGACATGTACGATGTAGATGCCCGACCTCATGACAACAATTGCACTGATGTTCAAACAATCCAATCTTTGACTAGTAGGCACATTATCACAAAGAATCTCAATTCAACAAGAAGCCCTTGGAGATGTCCATTTCAACCAAGACATTAGCCATCCTTATGTAAAAAATACACTGGAGTCATCCTCCACAAGCACAAAGCACCCCAAGGAGTTGGCAAGGGCAATCAAAAAGTCTTTGCTCCACAATGGAATATGCAAAACCAAGAGGAGCACCCATAAATGGCGGACAATAGCCCTCTCCCTAAAAGAATCAAAGTCTAAATGTCATCTACTGAGTACCAAGGAGCCTTTATTAATGGTCCAAAAAAAGTTAAAAATCCGCATAGCGTCTTTGTCCTCCGGAAAGAAAAATACCAGCCAACAATTCACCAATAGGCGAATGGTGGAAACATAATTTAAGATAGACTTCCAATGGATGGTGGCCCATTCCACCCACTCTTTCCTCCCCTTAAAAACATTTCAATCTTCCCACTATTGCTCGACAACAAAAAGCCTCCACCCTATCCATGTAAACATCATGCCCCAAGACATAACTCCTCTTAGCCTTTATCATTTTTGCAATCCTCCTAGTGCAATGAGTAAGGAAACCATCCCAAGGGATATCACATGGAGCGCCCCCACAACCTTGGAATCTATCATCAAAAATCCCAACACAAACAAAGAGCAAACTAACCCACAATCACAAAATCCAAGCAACAACCCTAACACTGAAAAGAAAACAATCCAAATTGGCAACTGTGACCCAAACAAGGTTAACCTAGCATACCCAAACCTCACAAAAGCCCCAATATCCTTGCTAGATAACCAAATAGACCCAACAAACACAAACAAACTCAACAAACAACAAAACAAGGAAAATCCAAACCATTAATAGAAAAACCCACCAAAGAAAGAAACAAAGCCCCACTAACCACAGAACCCTAAGGCCTTTTGGCATAGTTAAAAACTAAGATACAAAAACCCCAAAGTAACAAAAGAGAGTCGTTCCCAAATGGAAAAAAAAAAACCCTTAAAAACCACTATTGACAAGACCCACCTTTGAAGGGAATTCAACTAACAAACACAATAATAGTCACAAAAGGAACAAAGTTATCCAACAAATGGATCAAAGACATCCAAAGCCGTGAGAACCAAGCAAACAAACAAACCCAACAAGCAAAATGAACAAGAGAAAGGGATAAAGCCCCTTCAACCGTGACCCTAAGGTCTTTAGACAAAGCTAATAAGCAAAAATAGTGAAACCCTATAGTAACAAAAGAAAAAATTGTTCCCAAAAAGTACCAAGAACAATACACCAAAAAAACCACAGCGAACAAAACCCACCTTAAAAGGAAAAACCAGCAACCATGGAAATGCAGTGTAACAATCACAAAAAGTCCAGAGATATCCAACAAAAATATAATAAACCAAAGCCTTGAAAACAAACACAAATCCAAAGCAATAACAAAACACAAAAAACCAAAAGTCAAACTTCACACTTTTTAACAATTGGTACTACACACCCTATGTAGGTAGGGGACAAACTCTGTATAAAAAATAAAACAACAATAAAAATACAGGCAAGAGCTAACCATTGAGCTACAGAGTCTTAAAGACTGTCAACTCATGGCTCCAACATAGTCCATCCATGCATCATATGAGCATCTCCCATAGTTAACTCTTCGTACCTGCAAACGATCGAGGGGCGCAGAAGATTGTGAGGCAAAACATCCCATATGATTTGACAAACAGACTATGCGTTGATTTCGTAGATTGTGAGGCCCACCCAAGGAGGAGAAACTTCTATATATGTAAGCAAATACATGCAGAGATGAATAAGTCTGCTATGTGCATATTGTTATCTCTTCCTTGAATAAAAAGAAAATTGATTTTAGTGCTCCGTGGATATTTTTTTTTTTAAATTTAACATGTAAAACACTGTGTGAGATTGATTATTTTGTCTTTGTTATATTATTTTATTATTTTTCTGTTCTATATAAATAAGAAATTAAATTATTATGTAAATTCTTTATTTTTCAAAAAAATAAACCCTTCCATAAAAATATTTATTATAATTTCCAATTTATATAATATTTAAGTCTAAATGTTTATTTATAAAATATATATAAAACTTGTAACCAATTATATGTTTATAAATTATAAATATAAATGTCTCTTTTATAATAAAACAGACTATGCGTAGATTTCATAGATTGTGAGGCCCACCCAAGGAGGAGAAACTTTTATATATGTAAGCAAGAACATGCAGAGATGAATAAGTCTGTTGTGTGCATATTGTTATCTCTTTCTTGAATAGAAAGAAAATTGACATGTAAAACACTGTGTGAGATTGATTATTTTGCCTTTGTTATATTATTTTATTATTTTTCTGTTCTATATAAATAAAAATTTATATTATTATGTAAATTCTTTATTTTTCAAAAAAATAAAACCTTTCATAAAAATATTTATTATAATTTCCAATTTATATAATATTTAAGTCTAAGTGTTTATTTATAAAATATATATAAAACTTGTAACCAATTATATGTTAATAAATTATAAATATAAACTGAAATATAAATATAAATGTCTCTTTTATAATAAAACAAGAGCCACCAGTCACCACAGATGTTAATAACTATTGCTATATTACAAAAGCTATAGATATATAATACTTTTTCCACAAAATTGTAATAAAAAAGAAAATTATTTTGCCACAAGTTTTAGCTATTGAATCTATTTCATTACTTAGCCATCAAATGAATTTCTGAGTGTTTTGTTGAAACAACAATAATTGGAAAAGATACAAAACATGTGCTAAGCACCCTTCTTCATGATCAAAGACCCAATTTGTTACATCTTAAATCTAGATACATCCACTTACACTTGAAAATGGTGTAACATAGGTGTAGTCTTGATTGAAATAAATAGAACATAAATGTAGACTTGAACCAAATTCTTAAAATAACTACAACAAATGTTAAACTATCATCCCAAATGCTTAAACTATTAAGAAGAATACAACTCAAAACTTGGTCAAACTTTATTGTTGTGGTCCAATAAAATATTGATGCAAATGAGGAACAGAGAGTGATAATGAATTACAAAAAAAAATTGAAAACATTAGAAATTGCATTTTACTTAAACCTGCAAATATTGATTAAATTCATAAGTAACTATAATAAATAACATTACCATTAAGTGCAATGACCCTTATCTTATTCTCTTTTTAAAAGTTGGGGTCCTATCCATTCACAACAAGGTTATAATCATGTATATAATATACAAGCACATACTAACAATAATAAATAACATTACAGTTAAGATTTATAAATAATATTTATATTATTAAGATTTATTTTATGATATTGATTACAATTTAGAAATAAATATATACATGATAGTCAAAAACAAAAAAATTATCTATCTATTCCTACTTCACTTGAGAATAATTCTTCATAATAATTTTTTAATATTAAAACTTCTACTCCAAAATTTCACAAAAAAAAATTATTTTATCTGATTCTAAAATTTTGAATACCCAAAAATTAAATTGTAAACCAATTTTATATTTTTACCTTACATTCAAGATAATTCATAATGTTATAAAAAATACAAATATTAAGAAAAAACAAACTTAAAACTTAAAATACTTAATGTTAGTTAATCTAAAGTTGGCCAATTGTGACCTGATAATGTACATATTAACAACTCACCTCCAACTTTTTCCTTGGTGTGTGATATGTATCTCAAACTTTGTTTCATGCATGTTATGCATTCACTAGAATTGCATGTTCCTTTATATCATAAAATTAATTGGAATTTGTTCATAATATTGATTTGAAATGTATATATGATTAATGTATATATTGCAGTACTCTCAATTGATTGTTTTATTTTTGGATTCTCATGCTTATGAAAATTTAAAAAGTATTATAAATAGATATATCTTTCATCATAATTTTTATTTATTTATGAAAATAGTATGAAAATAATTAAATGTTTTTCATTATTTAAGGTTTTTTTTAATTTAATCATAACTTTATCATTAAAAATAGCCAGCTTTATCTTATAAAATATCATTTCACTAAACTTATAAAAAAACCTATTAGGTAATAATATTTTTATTTGTTTTATTTTTGTGTATATAAAATCTGATCTTTTACCTCTTTACATAATAATTTTTATATTTCACTACACATAATATTATTATTTATAAAAATATTGTATTTTTAAAGAGTCAATTTCCTACTTTTTAATACATAATTTGATTCTTTTCATTTTAAATTTTTATAAATGTGGGGATTCATTTATACCAGCATCTAAATTTTCAAATACTGTTTTAAAGGCTTTGTGTTATAGCAATTAATTCTTAAATTAGTATACATTTATTTTAACTCTAGATCTACCAAATGTGGAAGGAGATAAAACAAAACAAATGATAAGTTTATGTAATAACAGCTGGCATAGAATATAATGAATAATATGTCCCAATGATCTATCAAACAAGGAGAGATCAAAACATTTACGTAAACTTTTCCTCATATTTTCCACATAATAAACACATCAAAAAATTATTACTTCATATTTTATTATTTTATAAAAAATACCACATTTCAATCACATAATTACATTAAAGTGTCTTCACAGCAAACTGTAAAAAGGACCTCTCATAATGAATTATAATTTTGTACTTTTATTTAGACAGATTTATTTTATGAGTTTTCCAAAATCTACACACTTGTTCAGTTGTTCTATATACTACTATTCTTTGTAGGAGTTGGACACTTGTTTTCACTAGTGCTTACTGGAGTAAGAATGGGTTTGATGCCAAGTTATATAATTCAACAGCACAATAAAAATGTTTGTATATTGAGCACTAATATCTGACTTACTACTGATTTGACTGTTTTATCCTCTTCTCATAACACTAGTAGGCTATCGTCAATTTTGTACTCCCTACAAATGAAAGCTTCTGACCTCGCAATCTTCAGCGCCCACCGCAGGTACGGAGAGTTAACTACAGGGGAGGTACAGAGAGTTAACTACGGGAGATGCTCATATGATGCATGGATGGACTATGTTGGAGCCATGAGCTGACAGAGTCTTTTTAATTCTCTCAGCTCAATGGTTGGCGAGAGGTTAGCTCTCGCCAGAAATACAAGCCGCCATAGAAATCAAAGCCTTTTAATTCTCTCAGCTCAATGGTTAGCTCTCGCCAGAAATACAAGCCGCCATAGAAATCAAAGCCTCAAACAAAACAAGTAAAAGTCAAACCCATACCTCTAAAGAGTACAAAGAAACACCTATCACTATGAGAGCTTCAGCTTCTTGTTCTCACTATGAGAGCTTCAGCTTCGAGTTCTCCACAAGAAAACAGACCGCCACTATCGCCATGGAAAACCAAACCTTACCATGGAAATTATGGCTTGGTATTCTCTTTATACTATGTGTGCATCTAAAGTAGAGCATTAGAGAACTAAAATTTGAAGTGTTCAGTACACAAAAAAAATCGTAAGTGTTCCATAATAACATACACAATTGGCCCTCATAGATGAAAAGAATCAGAGGTGTTCAAAAATAATATACACAAATGGCCCTTGAATGAATAGGAAAGGGGAATTATGAATCGAGGAGTTATGAACAAATAACAAAACCTTCTCAGCCTCCGAAGCCGCATAGGGTTCGGCCTTGCCTATTGTGCGAATAAACGACATCCGTGGCTCACAGTCTTTCTCCATGCCTGATGGCGAGCTTGGTGATTCCCTGGATGGTATCCCTGAGAACCTTCGTGTGTCTCTTGGCACCTCCCTTTCCCAAACCCTTGCCTCCCTTTCCACACCCAGACATCCTTCTACCTGATAAATTTCAATGCTACTCTCAACAGTGAGAACGAAGAACGACGATTAGAAATAATTTAAAACCCTAACTCAGAAAGATTGAATCCAAAACCCTACTCGATTAGAACTGTTTTGAGACCCTAACTAAGAAGGATTGAATTCAAAACCCTAAAGCAAACCTCGCCTCTCAAATATATAGCCCCTAAAAATCTCTAGACATACGTCTGACATGCAATCCAACATACAGCTATATTGAATGGATTAATATTTTTCCAGAGAAATACAGGTGGTGTCAAAAGACACCATTGATGGATGAAAAAAGCCAGAGAGAAATCTCAGCCTCCGAAGCCGTACAGGGTTCGGCCCTGCCTCTTCAAGGAGTAGACGACATCCATAGCTGTCACGGTCTTTCTCCTAGCGTGCTCTGTGTATGTGACGGCATCCCTGATCACATTCTCCAAGAAGATCTTCAAAACGCCTCTGGTTTCTTCATAAATGAGGCCGCTTATGCGCTTGACGCCTCCTCTCCTGGCGAGACGCCTGATGGCGGGCTTGGTGATTCCCTGGATGTTATCCCTGAGGACCTTCCTGTGCCTCTTGGCACCTCCCTTACCCAAACCCTTACCTCCCTTTCCACGCCCAGACATCCTTCCCTTCTCGCTGCTTGCGGCTGCTCTCAACCAGAATGATAAAATGAATAATAGCTATGAACGAATTGAATGTGAGGGAGACAATATATATAGAGGTCTCTCTCACATCTTACCGCTTCAATTCAAATGCCTCCCATCGACGGCTATGAGATCTCGATCCGTTGCAACCCACTCTTCTCCCTGTGGATCGTCGATCAGTTTTCATCAACGGCTGCAATCGAATCGACGGCTAAATCTTGAAGCTTGAAAGCTCACTATTTTTAAGTGAGGGAAAGAAGGATATGCACCCTTAAAAAGGGTCACCATCGGGCCACGTCAAATGCCAACTCACGTGTACAACTTTAAAAGGGATTTCGCATGTTATATATTAAATCTTTTTATTATATTGTTATATTTTAATATTTAGTGAAATTGTCAAATTTTCAAAAAAAAAATGCGTTCATTACAATTCATGAGAAAGCACACCAAATGTCTTTGTATGCGGTATGCAAACCCTAAACATGGGGTGCATCTCTCTCTCAGTGTACTAGAGCCTTTGATCTAGTGGCCCTCCGTGGGACTTGATTAGAAATGTTGTCTTGGTGTCTTATTATGGCAAGGGTATTGGTATGGTTTTTTTGTGGATATTTTATATTTCAATATGAAATATAGTATTTTTTTTAGTTTGAAAAAAAAAATCTTTGGATTTAGGTTTGTTCTCCTTTCTTGGTCATTTATTCTGCCTATTTTTATTGTGCATGTGATAAGATGTGGAGAATGGTTGGTGCATATGCTAGCATTGTGACAACTAGAAATAACACGTTTTTGTTGTTTTCATTGTGCATTTTAATGTGTCTTTTATGAGAGAAGTCGTAGATGGAAACTTGTTGGGCACAATAGGGGAAGATAATAACCCAACGAAGGATGCGTTACCTTGGGTGTATTTTTGGTTAGCTATGAAAATGATGGTTTGGGGAATTTAGAAAACAACAATTCCATGGAGAAACCAAGTGGGTAGGCATGCTTGGATGGGGATCAAGGGGTTTCCTTAAATTTCTACAATTCAAAATGTTTTTTTTGTTATCATGTGTCTTTGTATAAGGTGTTTCCTAAGTTGTATTCATCATTGTGCTTTCAAATTGTGTTATATGATATGTGATTGTGTCCTATGATATGTGATCTCTTTTATGATATTATAATAAGTAGGCAAGGCCAAACAAAGTTGATGGTACGTACACAACTTGTGTGCATTAGTACCACAATGTAGCATGGAAGGCTTTTAAGGGCTAAATTTTGTCATTTGGCTCATTTTCCATTTTTCCCTAAAAAATGTGATATGACCATAGAGGGGTCATATATGGGGTTAAATGTATATAATATGAACCAAAATAGTATGAACCATAAATCCTTAAATTAACATAAAAGAGAAAATTACACACCATGTACACATTAACTCCTTAAATGAGAAAAGATAAGTTACACATTAACTCCTTAAATGATAGGAGATCCTCTTCCAACTACCCCAAGACATTCACATAATCATTTTACATGTCCCTCAATAATTACTACATTACCCTTATATATACATATCTACTCATTGCACATGAGATTGTTTCATTAGGCTGACCCTATTACATATGCATTTAGCCCCTTATATGCCCCCCTTGGGTCATATCATATACACTCAACCCCATATATGACCCCCCTAGGGTCATATCAAAATGATTTGTCCCTTCTTCTTTTCTTTTTTTGAAGCTATTCTCCCAAATTGTATAGGATAAAATTATTTTCTTGAAAAAACCAATCATATTTTTCTAAAAATATATATGAAATTTGAATACTTATGCAAAAATTGCCAAACATTTTATACGATTTTTTAAGAATTAATGAGATTTGCCAATATTTTTACACCTTAATCAAAGTATATGTCCTCTTATTTTTCCCTACTTCATAGTTGTATGTAGATTGTCCAACCCCTCTACACGCAATTCATGGCATCTTCAATGCACTCATCACTCAACAAAGATTGGTAGGGATTGTTCGTGCTCAATTGATAAGCCTTCTTGTCTTTCTCAACATGATGCTTTTTGTGAGGGAATTTGCTTTCCATGTTTTCTTATTAACCTATTTGTGTTTGTCAACACAATATGAATGTTATTTCTCCCTACTTGTCATTGTGAAACTACATATGTTTTTTTACCCGACATATGTTTTTTTGTGTTAACTAGCTTGCAAGAGGGTGTTGATTCAACCTTATTCATCTTTTTTTTATGTCTAAGATTCATCATTTGGTTTATTTAGCGTTGAAGAAAACTTAGCCTTGGCTAACATTCATTGTCATTCATTGGATATTGTTGCTATGGACCAAATACCCCAAATAGCATTAGAACATAAATAATAAGTTATTTTACACCTTCATAATGATAATAATTAAATGAATGGCAATGCCACTTAGAGGGGGAAACCTCCTTTATGCCATGTGTTTACAAATCATTCTTTATGAGTAGATCTCCTTGATATTTGTAGAAAATATGTAGGAAATAAAGGCCCAGGCTTAAAAATAATGAGCCTAGCCAACCCATTATGACAACAATAATATAACTATAACAATGAAATGGCCAATATTTATGGGCTTAATATGCCTTTCCCCTTCCAATAAGTGTTTCCCTCAATGCTTAATTAGATGAGGGGTCTTTTGTATGAAAAAATCATATTTCCAAGTGACATTTTTTGTTGGCAAGTTTATCAATTTTATGAGGTACACAACAATTACTTGTTTTGTAGTTTCTTGATCTATGTTTCAAGGATTATTCCATGTTCTAGTATGATTTTTCCATTTCCATGAAGCTCTGGTAAAGTAGTCTAAATTGGGATATTATCATTTATGACCTTTTTTAAACAAGAAACATGGAAGACTGAATGTACATGTGAAGGTCGAGGCAACTGCAATATGTAAGCCATATTGTCATTCTTCTGCAACACCTTATAGGGATCATAGTACTTGGGCACTCATTCATTCTTCTTCTTGTGTTGTTTGAGTGACATTTGTTTATGGGGTTTCAACATTAGAAATACCCAATCACCGAATTTAAAGTGGCATTTCATTGCGATGTTGATTGCCTTATTGTTTCATTGTGTTTTGTGCTATCACCCGATTATCCTTCAATAGTATCTATAGAAACTCTTTTTTGTTTTCAACGTGATCCTCAATTGCTAGAACCTTATGATTCCCTCCCAAGGTTGATGTGATTGATGGATGATGATATATATAGAGTGCCAGAAAGGTGTACATTTTGGATCACATATGGAAGGAAGTGTTATACCACCATTTTGCCTAAGGTAAACATTTGAACCATTTTCACTATTTACCATATGCAAAGAAATAGAAATAACCTTCTATACATCTATTCACAATCTCACATTGCCCATCAAATTGTGGATGGTAAGAGAACTTGTGAGTTAGTTGAGTGCCCACACAAGAAAACAAGTTAATCCAAAAATTATTATTGAAAATTTGGATATCTATCCATCGCAATAATCTTTGGGTTTCCATGTAGATTTTGAAGTGTTTCCATGAATGTTGTAGCTATTGTACTTGCTTTATAAGGGTGAGAAAGTGCACAAATGGGCATATTTTATAAGTTTATCCACCAAAAACATGATGACATTCTTCCCTTTAGACTTTGGTATATCTATGATAAAATCCATCGAGACAATCTTCCTAACACTCACTTGTCATGGTTAGTGGTTCTAGAATATCTAAGGTCTTGATTGTCTTTGCATTGTTCTATTGACAACCAAATGTTTTTCCACAAACTCTTGAACAATAATTTTAAAAATTTCCAAAATAAATCCCTCTTAATCTTGTGGCAAGTTTTTGGAAATCCCAAGTGTCCCCTCAGGGGAGAAGTGTGTAGTTCCAAAAGGAACTTTTGTTTGAGTTCTTACATAGATATGGGTGATCCTTATGCCAAAGTGGATCATTATTTACACAGATTTATTTTATGCATTGGGGTCATGTTGTATTTGTATTTGTTAAATGAGCTTCCATGCGTTCTGATCATACTACCATTATATCCTTGCTTCTTCCACCCATTCAACTTATAGAGTGGAAATAGCACAAAGTAATGCCTCAATGAATCCTTCTTTCCTTGAAAGTGCATATACCACCACATTTTATTTCATTTATGCGGATAATTTCAACATCATAATCTAGTATCTTTGTAACACATTTGTGTTTCTCTTCTAAAGATAGTCATTGTTCCAAGAAATACTTCATACTATCATGATATGTGTTTACCTTGAAGTGTCTTCTTTGTATTAGGTAGGGGCGCCAAGGTTGTAACACCCCGGTTTTGACCCCATGGTATTGAAATTGTACATGATGTATATATTGTATTTAAATCATGGCGAGGAGCTCAAGGCCAAGGCCCTGCCGTTGATTTGGTTTTTTGTGTATCGGCAATCAAGGTTGATGCTGATGGTTATAGTGATAAGTCAGGCACATTATATTTTGAAGTCATCATGTAAATATGCAATTTAATAAAATACCACAACTAGCTATGCACTGCAATGTAAGAGATGGGGGCATGATTTCACAAGGAATAGGGAGAGGAGTTAGTCAAACTCTTGAGCCAATAGGGTGAGACCAAATGTCAATAGGGAAACCCATAAAACCTTAGCTACATTTTCGTCCCCTGCACTCAACCATTCAATTCCTCCAGAAGAGCAGTTGAGGCAGTTAATGCCTTGGGCAGAGCAAGGCATGTCAGTCAGATTTCATGTTTGAACAAGCCTGCAGCCTGCAGTCTGAGAAAACTTGTAGCCCGCAGTCTGGGCAAACCACATTCTTGCTTTTTAAGCAAGCAATCATGGGGATCTGTGACCATCCTTTCATTTCCAGAGTTGCCCAGTATGTCTTGGTCATTCCGATCCATTATTCAGTTGTCCATTATGCATTGTTCATTATCCTGAGTTGAGGAAGTGGTTGTTTAGTGTGGTTCATCATCCCGCGGACGTAGCGTGAGCCAGCATATTATTGCTATGCATTCTGCAGTGTTTCTCTGTGTTACAAAGTGGTTTGGAACCCTATGCTAAAGCGTTGAACCCTGTGTTGTTGTGTATCCTTTTGGGTTGTTGTTATGAGTGCCCTAGTTTGGGTCTGAACTGTATGTAAGACTTAGGAGTGGAAGAGATGCCGAATGGGATTGATAAACCTAGTGCAGAGAGGAACCTCATGAAAAGATAAGAGTGGCTGGTGATTCTTCTATGCACACCTTGAAGAGCATTGGAAGGGAATGCATAGCCCGAGGGACTGTGTAGCAGAGAAGGGGATTCTTCCTTGTGTTGGGTGTGTAGGTATTGTGGATGCCAATCCAGATAGATCTTGTGGAGTTGTCCCTAACTGTTGAATGAGCCACTCACTTGGCCATTGTTCCTTTCCACTGCCTTAGTAGCCTGTGAAACCCAAATGTATATTGGCTTGACTGATAGCCTGTGAAACCCAATTGTATATTGGCTTGGTTGGGCATCCTGTTAAACCCAATCGGATAATGGCTTGGTTGTGTCTTGTTGTGCAGTTGGACATCCTATTAAACCCAACTGTTAGCTGGCTTGGCTAAGTAGCATGATAAACCCAGCAGTGAGATGGCTTAGCTGAGTAGCCTGATAAACCCAGTAGTGAGATGGCTTGGCTGAGTAGCCTAATAAACTCAGCAGTGAGATGGCTTGGCTAAGTAGCCTGATAAACCCATATGTTAGTTGGCTTGGTTGGTTCTTAATGTGAATGTTGGCTTGAATGTGTGCAGTTTGATAAACCCAACTGTTGCTAGCTTGGTTGTGTAGCTTGATAAACCCAGCAGTGTATTGGCTTGTTTTCCTGCATCCTGATAAACCCAAATGTGTATTGGCTTGGCTGGACAGTCTGAGAAACCCAAATACAGGTTGGATTGACTGTGTTTGATGTGTTCTGGCTATGTGTGAGCCAGCATTCCCTAGTTCCTTGTGGAAGTCATGCCCAACTTGGGGGTGGAAGCTGTGTTGAGAGATTAATGAACACAATTGGCCTATGGTTGGGTGGAACATTGCAGTGACATAGCTAGTTGTGGGACAACTTCATCTTCAAGATAAGTATTCTCTGTTGTGTTATTTCTGCAATGTAGTTGCTAAAGAATATACTGACTATGTAGAATTCTTATGAATGAATTAAGTAGAGTTTACTGTTGATTAAATGTACATGCATTTGTATTTGTTTATGCATTGTATTTTCCACTGCATTTGCTTAAGTTCATGGAGGCTAGAAGCCTGGTTACAGGGTCAAAAATGCAATTATCCTAAGGTAAGATGTGTTTTTTCACACTCTGGGATCCTCCTGCAGAAGGCGAAAGTTAGAAGTCAGAAGCAGGGAAAAACAGGAAAATGGCAAGGCATAATGTTGGTTTTCTGCACTCTGGGATCCACCTGCGGAAGGCAGAACACGAGAGAGGAAAAGAGTCGAAAATTATAAGGTAAAAGTGTGTTTTCCACACTTAGGAACCCGCCTATGGAAGGCGGGAGGCAGAAAATGGGAAAAAGGTTAAGGTAAAGAGTTGTCTTTCTGATTTTCGAGGTTCGCAACGGAAGGCAAAAGGGTGGAATTCGGAAGGTAGAAAGTCGAAAGACAAAGTGATCATTTCGCTGGTTTTCTGATTTTCGAGGTCCGCAGCGGAAGGGGAAAAGTCGAAAGACAAAGTGATCGTTTCGCAGATTTTCCAATTTCCAAGGTCCGCAGCGAAAAGGTGGAAGTCGAAAGGTAGAAAGTCAAAATACGAGGTGGTCATTTTGGGGAGTTTTTGATTCTCGAAGTCCGCAACAGAAGGCGGAAGGCGAAAAAGTCAGGTTCAGCATGGAATGACTTTTCTGCTTACAGAATGGATCTATGGGGTGCAGAATGACTGTTACACTGATGTGTATGCTTCACTGTGAATGTTAAAGGATGAACATGACCCATGAATGTGTTTAAGGAAGAGAGAAAAAGAAGAAGGAAGGTTCCTTAAGAAGTCTCAAATTATTCCTCATATCAGTCAGGTGTATGGGCACCGAGTTCATGTACATTGTGGTATATCATAGCAGGATTAGTGGCTGCGTTCCTCCCTTATATGTTGATGTAGAGGGGAGGGGACGTGACAGTGTGGTATCAAAGCAGTGGTAGAGTAGTGGTGACGCTACATTGTGGTATCATAGCATTGGTAGAGTAGCAGGGACGCTACCTTGTGGTATCAGAGCTAATGGTTACAACATTGGGCCTAAATGGGCCAGGTGAATAGCTTCAGAGCTATTGGTTACAACATTGGGCCTATATGGGCCTAGTGACTAGTTTTCAAAGCTATTGGTTCCACGGTAAGTGGTTTTTAATTTATGAGATTGTCTAACAGTGTGTTTATTAACACATTTTGCAGAGTCATAGTGGATATTGGAAGAATGAGTTTTGGCTCGGCCATGAGAACCTACAACATGAATGATGCATAGGATCCCTATGAGCATGAGGTAGATGCTGTGGGGGAAAACATCCGAGTTGGAAATGTTGAGACAAAATCTAATGGGAGAAGATATAAAGAAACTCCCCCAGATATTACAACCACCACGAGAAGCCTAAGGGTGGAAATGCAAAGTTACAGAGAAGATAATGAAAAATGATTAAAGCTCAAGAGAGCAGAATCAACTGAATGCAGCCATGATGCAGAGTTTGACAAACATCCAAAGGCGGATGAACTATGGGCATCGAGCAGTAAATCTAGAAGGAAGTACGAGCAATGCCAGAAGAAGAAAGAGGTCTTCTAGTGGATCATCTTACTCTAAAGGATCCACGAGGGGTTCAAGCTCTTCATCTCATAGGGATAGGAGGAAGAGGCGTTACCAGAACATTTCACGTGATGAATTTAAGAAGGAAATGCCTCCTACCCTTAATGGTGAGATAAAGATTGGTTAAGAAGCTGAAGTTTGGCTTCTTGGGATGAAGAAATATTTCCAAGTCCAAGACTACTCGAGAAATACGAAGGCAAGGGTAGCCATATTCAATCTAAATGGAAGAGAATCTATATGGTGGGAGCACCTCATGCAAGTGAAGAAGATCAATGACAGAAATATCGTGTGGAAGCAGTTCAAGAAGTATTTCAAGCAGAAGTACCTCTCTGGCAAGTACTATGATGATAAGATTAAAGAATTCCATGAGCTGAGATTAGGACAGTTGATCATGGAAGAATATGCAAACAAATTCTTGGAGTTGTTGAGGTATGTTAGGTATATCAGAGATGATAAAGTGGAAATCCAACGTTTTCTTAGTGGGCTACCTCAGTCATACAAAGTCATAATTGAGTTTGATGAACCTCGAACTTTAGAAGAGGCTATAAGGAAGGTCAAGTATAGTTATGATAATAATAAAAAAAGCAAACCTGATATCCATAAGGCATGGAAGGACAAGAGAAATGAAAAGTTTGACCAAAGGAAGAAATGTTTCAAACGTTCTCACTTTCAAAATCAACAAAGGAAACCATCACAAGCTGTGGCTAAGGCAACCAGAGTTATGGAAGACATGCCAAGAGATCCAAAAGATATTAGAGAGCCACTCCAATGCTGGATATGCGGAGAAAAACATATGCGCAAGAACTGCCCACTTGAGAATGGGTATGTAAGGCAAGCTCATAACATCCAAGGAAGTGAAAATGATGGGTCAAGTAGCAAGGACCATCCCTAGAATTTATGCAGTGCTAGAGGACCGTCAGGAAGATCATCGGTCAACTGTGGTTGAAGTTGAAGGTAAGATTGCTGAGCAGTCTGTTTCTATTTTGATTGACCCTGGATCTACTCACAGTTATGTCACTCCTAGAATTGTTGAGACTTGTGCTTTAAAAAAATTAAAGCATAGCAAATCATGGTTAGTTCAACTAGCCACTGGAACCAAGAAAAAAGTTAGTGAAGTGGTAGAGAAATGCCCATTAGTCATGGATGGGTTCGTCACCTATATAGTTTTGAATGTTCTACCACTTGGTTCCTATTATATTCTCATTGGAATAGATTGGTTAGAAGTGCTCAAAGTTAAGCTCAACGGTTACAATAAGACTTTTGAATGCATGGATGAAGAAGGGAACCCAAGGGTGGTAAGAGGCATTCCAAAGGTGATTTATGTTAGGCATATTTCAGTAGTGCATCTGAATAAGTTTTGTAGGAAATGTTGCAGATTGTATGCAACCCATGTTTTGGAGGCAACAGAAAATGAAACTCCTAGGTTGGAGGATGTCACATATTGTAGGAATTTAGGGATGTTTTTCCTGATGAGATTCTAGGACTTCCTCCAAGAGAGACATTGATTTTACAATTGACCTTGTGCCTAGAGCAGCACCAGTGTCTAAGACACTCTACAGGATGAGCACACCATAATTGCTAGAGCTAAAAATGCAGTTGCGGGAGTTGTTGGAAAAGAAGTATATTAGGCCAAGTGTGTCCCCTTGGGGAGCACCAGTTCTATTTGTGAAAAAGAAAGATGGTACACTCAGGTTGTGTATTGATTACATATAGTTAAATAAGGTTATTGTGAAGAATAAATACCCTTTACCTCGAATTGATGACCTTTTTTATTGAATGAGAGGAGTAAAGGTATTTTCCAAGATTGACTTGAGGTCTAGTTACCATTAGGTAAGAATCAAAGATGAAGATATTCATAAGACAACCTTCAGAACAAGGTATTGACACTATAAGTTTGTAGTGGTACCATTTGGTTTTACAAATGCACCGGCTACCTTCATATGTCTCATGAATAGTGTCTTCAACAAGTATTTGGACAAGTTTGTTCTTGTTTTCCTAGATGACATTCTTATTTATTTTGAGAATGAAGAAGAGCATGAAGAACATTTGAGATTGACATTGAAATTTCTAAGGGAGAATAAGATGTATGCCAAGTTGAGAAAATGTGAATTTTATAAAGATAAAATTAATTATTTGGGTCACATTATCTCAGAGGAGGGCATATATGTGGACCCTGAAAAGATTGAAGCCACTATGAATTGGTCGACCCCAAGAAATGTGACAGATGTGATATCTTTCATGGGACTTGCAGGATACTACACGAGGTTCATTGAAGGATTCTCCAAGGTTGCACATTCAATAAATTCTTTGCAAAAGAAGGGGATAAAGTTTGAATGGAAACCAAGATGTGAAGAAAGCTTCCAGCAGTTGAAGAATCTTCTTACAAGTGCACCAATTCTGAAAATTGCAAATCCAGACAAAGACCTTGTGGTGTGTACTGATGTATGTAATCAAGGAATTGGAGGAGTTCTTATGCAAGACAACCACGTGGTATGCTATGAGTCCAAAAAGTTGTAAGAGCATGAGAAGAACTATGCTACTCATGATCTAGAACTTGTAGCCATAGTACATGCTCTCAAGATGTGGAGGCATTACTTAATGGGCAGAAAATTTGAGCTAAGGACATACCACTATGGTATGAAATACTTGTTTAATCATCCAACTTTAAATGCTAGGAAAGCTAGATGGCTGGAGTTTTTGTGTGAGTTTGATTTTGAAATCAAACACATAAAAGAAAACTAGTATAAGGTGTCAGATGCACTAAGCAGGAAGGTGCATGAAATGCATGTGGCATCTCTTAGTATTTGTCAACCAGATTTGAGACAACATATTATTAATCATACTGCTGAGGATGAAATGTATGTGCAGATAAAGGACAAGTTGTAGAAGCAAAGCCTTGAAAAGAGGTATGAGGGATATAAATTGGAAGAAGATGAACTTCTTACCTATAAGAACATAATTTATATCCCAAATGTAGCAGACTTGAGGAGAACTGTTATGGATGAAATCCATCAAGCTCCATATTTTGGTCACCCAGGATATCAGAAAACAATTGCTACAACCATAAAGCAGTATTTTTGGCCAGGAATGAAAAATGGCATTGTTGAGTTTATTTCTAAGTGCATAAAATGTCAGCAGGTGAAGGTGGAGCATCAACACCCAACAGGTTTATTGCAGCCTTTTCCAGTCCCAAAATGGAAATGGGAAGTTATTTCCATGGATTTGATTACAAGATTGTGAATGACTGTGAGACAACATGATTCCATCGTGGTTGTGGTGGACAAGTTGACAAAGACATCAAATTTTATACCGGTTAATTCCACGTATAAGGCTGATTCCATTGCAAAAATATTCATGAAGGAGATTTTCAGATTGCATGGATTTCCTAAGGCAATAATCTCTGACAAGGATATCGAGTTTACTTCCAATATTTGGAAAAGAATGTCTGCAGATTTGGGTATAAAGCTGAACTTCAGAACCGCCCACCATCCTCATACTGATGGACAGAGAGAGAGAGTGAACCAGGTGCTTGAAGACATGTTTCACATGTATGTGATGGACAAATCACCCAAGTGGGAGGATTATTTACACTTGGTATAATTTGCATATAATAATGGAAACCAAGCATCACTGGGAATGAGTCCATATGAAGCCTTGTATGGAAGAAGGTGCAGGACGCCAATGACTTGGGATAATCCAGTGAACATGATTGTGCTCGGTCCATAGTTGCTCAAGGAAATGGAGCAAGAGGTTGCAAAGATCAGGCAGAACCTAAAGGCAACCCAAGATAGACATAAGAGCTATGCAGATAAACATAGAGTGCATAGAGAGTTCAATGTTGGGGATTGTGTTTACCTTAGAGTGAGTCCAAGTAAGAGTTCCTTGAAGCTTGGAAGTTGTGACAAGCTATCACCTAGATATTGTGGGCCTTTTGAAGTGCTTGAAATAATAGGGCCAATTGCATATAGACTTGCATTGCCTTCTAGCACTAGAGCTCATAATTTTTTTCATGGTTATTTGCTTAAGAAATATGTACATGATCCTAACCATTTGATAAATTGGTATGTGATCCAGGTGGAACCCGAAGGAGAGTTCCAAACCAAGCCATTGCGCATCCTCGACGAGAAGGTCACAGTGCTCTAGAATTGAGCCGTTGGACAGGTAAAGGTGCAGTGGAATCACTACGGTCCGGATGAGGCTACGTGGGAGCTGGAGGATGCCATGCGATTGGCACATCCGTTTTTGCTCAATTTTGTAAAGCACCGAGGACAGTGCTAATGAAGGGGGAGGGGAATGTAACACCCCAGTTTTGATCCCATGGTATTGAAATTGTACATGATGTATATATTGTATTTAAATCATGGTGAGGAGCTCAAGGCCAAGGCCTTGCCATTGATTTGGTGTTTTGTGTATCGACGATCAAGGTTGATGTCGGTGGTTATAGTGCTAAGTCAGGCACATTTATTTTGAAGGCATCATGTAAATATGCAATTTAATAAAATACCATAGCTAGCTATGCACTACAACGTAAGAGATGGGGGCACGATTTCACAAGGAATAGGGAGGGGAGTTAGTCAAACTACTGATCCAATAGGGTGAGGCCAGATGTCAATAGGGAAACCCATAAACCCTCAGCTACCTTTTCGTCCCCTGCACTCAAACATTCAATTCCTCTAGAAGAGTGGTTGAGGTAGTTAATGCCTTGGGCAAAGCAAGGCATGGCAGTAAGATTTTGTGTCTAAGCAAGCCTGCAACCTACATTCTGAGCAAACCTGCAGCCTACATTCTGAGCAAACCTGCAGCTCGCAGTCTGAGGAAGCTACATTCTTTCTTCTAAAGCAAGTAATCATAGGGATGCGTGCACATCCCATCATTTTCGGAGTTGCCAAGTATGTCTTGGTCATTCTGATCCATTATTCATTTGTTCATTATGCATTGTTCACTATCCTGAGTAGAGGAAGTGGTTCTTCAGTGTGGTTCATCATCCTGCAGATGCAACATGAGCTAGCAGAGTATTGCTACGCGTTCTCTAGTGTTTCTCTATGTTACAGAGTGGTCTGGAACCCTGGTTATCTATGTTACAATGTTGAACCTTGTGTTGTTGTGTATCCTTATGGGTTGTTGTTATGAGCACCCTGGTTTGGGTCTGAACTGTATGCAAGACTTAGGAGTGGAAGAGGCGCCGAATGGGATTGATAAACCTAGTGCAGAGAGGAACCTCAAGAAAATATAAGAGTGGTTGGTGAATCTTCTATGCACACCCTAAAGAGCACTGGAAGGGAAGGCATAACCCGAGGGACGGTGTAGCAGAGAAGGGGATGCTTCCTTGTGTTGGGTGTGTAGGTATTGTAGATGTCAGGCCAGATAGATCTTGTGGATGTGTCCCTAGCTCTTGAATGAGCCACTAGCTTATCCATTCTTCCTTTCCACTGTCTTAGCATCCTGTGAAACCCAAACGTATATTGGATTGGCCGATAGTATGTGAAACCCAATTGTATATTGGCTTGGTTGAGCAGCCTGTTAAACCTAATCGAATATTGGCTTGGTTCTGTATTGTTCTGTAGTTGCCCATGTGTGAATCTTGGTTGGACAGTTTGTTCAACCCAAATGTTTGTTGGCTTGGTTGGTCCTTAATGTGAATGTTGGCTTGACTATGTGTAGTCTGATAAACCCAACTATTGCTGGCTTGATTGTGTGCAGTTTGATAAACCCAACTATTGTTGGCTTGGCTGTGTAGCTTGATAAACCCAACAATGTATTGGCTTGTTTTCCTGCAGCCTGATAAACCCAATTTTGTATTGGCTTGGCTGGATAGTCTGAGAAACCCAACTGTAGGTTGGCTTGATTGTTTTTTATGTGTTCTAGCTATGTGTGAGCCTGCATTCCCTAGTTCCTTGTGGAAGTCATGAACAGCTCAGGGGTGCAAGTTGTGTTGAGAGATTAATGAACACAACTGGCCTATGGTTGGGTGGAACGTTGCAGTGACATAGCTAATTGCGGGACAACTTCATCTTCAAGAGAAGTATTCTTTGTTGTGTTATTTCTGCAATGTATTTGGTTATGAATATACTGATTATGTAGAATGCTTATGAATGAATTAAGTAGTGTTTACTATTGATTAAATGTCCTTGCATTTTCATCTATTTATGCCTTATATTATCCACTACATTTTCTTAAGTTCATGGAGGCTAGAAGCCTGACTACAGGGTCAAAATTGCAGCTATCCAAAGGTAAGATGTGTTTTTTCGCACTCTGGGATCCCTCTGCGGAAGGCAGAAGTCGAAAGTCGGAAGCAGGGAAAAACAAGAAAAAGACAAGGTAGAATGTTGGTTTTCCCTACCCTGGGATCCGCCTGTGGAAGGCGAAATTCGGGAGCGGAAAAGAGCAAAAAATTATAAGGTAAAAGTGTGTTTTTCGCACCCCGGAGCCTGCCTGCGAAAGGCGGGAGGCAAAAAATGGGAAAAAGGTTAAGGTGAAGATTTGTCTTTCCAATTCCCAAGGTCCGCAGTGGAAGGCAGAAGGGTGGAAAGTTGAAAGACAAAGTGATCGTTTCGCGAGTTTTCCGATTTCCGAGGTCCGGAGCGAAAGGCGGAAAGTCGGAAGTTGGAAGGTGAAAAGTCAAAAGACAAAGTGATCATTTCAAGGGTTTTTCGATTTTCGAGGTTTGCAACGGAAGGCAGAAAGGCAGAAAGTCAAAAGACAAGGTGGTCGTTTCAGGGAGTTTCTGATTCTCGAAATCCGCAACGAAAGGCGGAAGGTGAAAAAGTCAGGTTCAGTGCGGAATGACTTTTGTACTTATAGAATGGATCTGTGAGGTGCAGAATGAATGTTACAGTGATGTTTATGCTTCAACATGAATTTTAAAGGATGAACATGACCCATGACTCTGTTTAATGAAGAAAGAAAAAGAAGAACGAAGGTTCCTTAAGAAGTCTCAAATTATTCTGCATATCAGTCTTGTGTATGGGCATCGGGTTCATGTACATCGTGGTATATCAGAGTATGATTAGTGGTCATGTTCCTCCCTTATATGTTAATGTAGAGGGGAGGGGACGTGACAGTGTGGTATTAGAGCAGTGGTAGAGTAGCGGGGACGCTACATTGTGGTATCAGAGCAGTGGTAGAGTAGAGGGGACGCTACAAAAGTTATGCCATATGATTAACATTTCCTTTTTATAAATAGGTTTGAGTAAGTTATATCCTGTAAGTTGGTGGCTTTCAATGGTTGTAGGGCCTCCATTCTTGTAATAAAACTACACCAATGACATGCCATAAGGCATCACATTCCACGATAAATATATTTGTGAAGATAGTTGTTGCAAGGACATGAGTTTTACATATCGCCATCTTAATTTTTTCAAAAGATTGGATTTCCTCTTAAGCCCGATAAAATGCATCCTTTTTTACTAATGCTGTTAGAGGCATTGTTATTGACAAATTTATGGTAATATCCTATCAATCTTAGGAATCCTCTAAGATTCTTCAAGGTTTTGGGAACTGGCCATTCCATCGTAGCTTTAGTTTTGTTAGGGTCCACTTTGCTACTCTCATGAAATACGATATGCTCCAAATATTCCACTTCCCACACCCCAAAGGAAAACTTGGAATGCTTTGCATACATGTGTTGGTCTTCCAATAGTTTTAAGACTGTGTCAACATATTATACATGCTCTTCCTAATATTTGTTCTAGATTAGTGTATCATTAAACATGCTCACATAAATTTTCCAAGGGCAGGATTGAAATGGAGTTCAACGAGCTTTAAAATGTGGAAGGTGCATTAGTAAGGCCAAAATGCATCACGAAAAAGAATTACCTTCATGGGTTTTAATTTTTTTGGGGAGGTGCTTCTTTCCTCATTATAATATGATGATATCTTGAATGAAAATCCAACTTTGTAAAGAAATATTCTCTTTGTAATTCATGTGACATTCATCCATTACAATAATATGAAATTTATCTTTAACGGTGATCTCTTAAATATATTATAGTCTAGACATATATGCCACAATTATTTTTTTAAACCGTTACCATTAGTGAAGAGAAAAAACTTTGGCTAGGTTGAATTATGCTATTGTCTAACATTTCTTCAACCATACACTCAATCTAACTCTTCTAGACATAGGGATATGTATATATTTTGATGTTAGGAGGAAATCCCACCATTATCAAGTAAAGAGGACGATCATGCTCTTCAGCGAGTGGAAGACCTTTGGGAATCTATATAGATACCTTGAAACTATTGTTAATAACTCTTTCGAGATCCAAGGGAATATGGAATTTAGATGTTTGAGCATCTAGTGAGCATGTTTTTTAAATTACAGCATGGTGTTCCTTTTATTACAATTTTCATGTTGTTAGAGATCATCACTTATTATTATTTCCATTACACATCTTTGGCTTCAATTTCCTTTCATTTTATAAAAAATCTCATGAAAATCAAAAGTTACCATTTCCAACTATTGTAACAATTGGACCCCTATGACCACATCAACACCACCCACTTGGATTGCAATCATTGGGCTACCTAATACATAATCTCTCGTAGTGTTTTTAATACTATGACACTTCCTTGAACAATTTATGGTACCTCCATTTGCAATCATTAGTTGAAACCCTTGATCCATATATATAAAGAAATTGAGAAGTTTGGTTCATTCGCAATTGATGAAGTTATAGGTACTACAAGGATAATCAATATTATTACTTTTTTTATACATCCTTCTATCTTCAAAGTTTAAAAAATGATAATTATAGTGAAATCATGACAAGACATGGTTTGGGTGGTCTCTTCTAATTATAGATGTTAACAAGGTTCGGGTTCTTTTTCGTCTTGCTCTTCACAATCTATGTAAAATAATTCCAACTCACCACAATTGTGCCCTTTATTGTACTTGTTATCACAATTGAAACCTATCCCCTTTTATATTCTTTCATACAATTGGTGAGGTGTTAACCATGTAGGTTGTGTGAGGCTAGTAAGTGGAAACATGGTATTCTCCATAAGTGTCAGTGGCAACCCTTCTAGTAGCCATATTTTAACTTTCAACTTTCCTTGTCACACTGAAATAATTCTATAAGGTCGATTTCTAGGGTCCAAGAGAACACCTCATGTTGAATGCTCTCCTTCAAAGTGTCCATAAAGAGATCCAACAAAGTATTTACTATAATGTTCTTCACTCTAAGACTCAACTCTTGAAATTGTTGAATGTGCTCTATAACTAAACCTCTTTGCATGAGATTTATCAACTAGCTAAAGAGGTGTTGCTCTTAATATCCCTATAAAGTGTTATTAAATAATTTGTTAGTTTGTTAGAGTTGTGTTTATCACATAGAAATGTTAACATAATAAATGCTAATACAAAACAACACAATCAAACATTTATTGCTATGAAAGTTGGAAATCACATATATTTTTTATTCATATTCATTGTGGCTTAGACTAACCACTCAAGTAGGTTCACTTGGCTTGGAAATCTCAAATATTCTTTGCTAATCATTACATAAACACCTTCAGTCATGTTCATTTCAATAGTTTTATTTTGAATAGCAATCACAAAAATTATATGTGGATCTTGTGATGCAACGACATCCACATTCTCTTGAATTGTTCCATCATCTTCTTGAGTGGCGCTCAAATGTTCATCATCATCACCTAATGGATGATTATTTCCTACAGAGAGGTTCAACATGTTTACTACAACATTTTCATCTTCCTCACCATGTATTTCAAAAGCTTGGTTATGAGTCATGTCATATTTAAAAGCATCATATTTGAGGGGCCAAATTCTATTTTGCTTAAATCCAATCTTAATATCGAAAAATGAAAAATCGCTTTGAAAAACTTTATTAGCATGTTATCCTAATTCAAATTGTTTTACCTATATTGTTGGGTTATTTTCCATCCAATTTCCTCTCTTAGCTCTAATTAATTCTTGAAAGACCCAATCACACTCACATCTGGGGGTTGTAACCTCCGAGTGGTGTGTTCAAGCTACATAAAGAAGTCTATGCCTATTGTGTTTGTCTACTCCATGATTTTTGTAAATATGCATGGATTCCATGGCCACAAAAATCAACAAGTGTCAATCCATGGGCTAGACAAGTCCACATATAGAAACAACAAAACCGTAAATCCAAATCATAAACAATTGTTTAGTCATCCATGCAATGGGATGTGTAGCCATGCATACTCCGAGGTCATAATTCTTGATATATTTTGTCAAAGTTTTTCCCCTGTTGAACAAATAGAACCCAATGATTGATAGACTTCAATTACACAACACAATATCATTATCCACTCTAGGTTCTTATGGAGCAAGTTTGGCACATTCTTTCTCCCTGTCTTGGCAATTACTTACATGCCATAATCCATTCCATCTTATAAATCAGTTTCATCACAATTGCATATATTTAGAGGACAATATGAATGTTCTTAATATGTCTTGGATAAATTGCATAGAACTTTGTTACAACTATAGAGTGTATATTTAGATCTACGCCTCTATCTAGGCCCTTGGTTACTTCTAATAAA
Organism: Pseudotsuga menziesii; assembly: GCA_001517045.1. Lineage (NCBI taxonomy): Eukaryota > Viridiplantae > Streptophyta > Pinopsida > Pinales > Pinaceae > Pseudotsuga > Pseudotsuga menziesii. The sequence goes on from LPNX010818658.1 coordinate 112,427, forward strand.
ATCTTTTGATGTCTTTCCTTGAATATTTCCCACCATTATTTTCTTGGAAATCCATCTTTGAATGAGTTTGATCTTCAATGAAATATTTTACAATGTTGGACTTTAGTTGCATCAACTCTAGGAAATGGCCCATGCTAGTTATCTCCATATAATAAATAACTATTTCTTCCTCCCCTTATTCAGTTAAAATTGCAATAGACCTTTTTCATATGTGTGAGACCATTTAGCCAACAATGCAATAATGATGGTGTGATTCCATATTTTTCTCATTGTTGCTCTTACTTAGTATCTATTGACTTCAACATTACCAATTCCATTCATCACGCCCTCCTTTTTCCAACCTCAAATAATAATAATCTTCTTACTTGAACTTGAAGCTTGTAGTGTAAGATGGAGGAGCACTACCTTTAACTTTTGCATGATTATGCTCTTCAATGTTTGCATGATTACGCTCTTCAACATCTCCATAATTTATCTCCCCATACAAGACAAAATGTTGTAGTTGGGAACCCCTTGTCACCAACCTTCTCTTCTTCCTTGTACAAGTAACATTGTTACCTCTTGCCATGATCGAATAAACATTAAAAATACTAACAATATTCAATAACAAAGAATTTCTAAAGTATATAATAACAAAGATGGAAACAATTTAAAGATAACACAGGTGACAACAAGTAACACTTTAAAACAACATAGTTTGTGAATAGTGATTGCTTTGATAGTCGATGGTTGAATGGAGTATAAAATTTAATGGAGTGTTGACAGTGATCTAGACAATAGTCTTGTTGGTCAAGTTGTAGAAATGTGTTGTTGATTATTTAGAAAATGAAATAAAGGTACTAGTATGAAAATGGAAACACACACACAAATATTTTGCACAACACACAATGGTATGATAAAACCCAAATTTTATTAATGAATGGGATATAAAAGACTATAAACTACAAGTAATACATGCTCGGATGGTGCCAACTTACCTTTGGAGAAAGATATGTCGGTCATGCTCATTCGAAATAGTTGATTGCAAAGAGATCGAAAAGGGCCTTGTTATCATAAGTTTAGATGCAAAAATCCTAAAGATCCAAAAACCTAATCCTAGGAGATGAAGCACTAAAAGGATTTGTAGACCCTAATGTGGCTAGCTAACTTTCAAGGGGGACAACTTTTGCAAGCAATCTCCTTTTAGGGTGCACAATGGCTTACTGGAAAGAACTAACTAAGAAGTACAACTTTTGGTAAGGTCCAAAGAATGCCATGTAGCCCTTGTATCCCCCAAATGGAAAAAATACACCATTTAGGCCTCAAAATGATCCCAAAAGTATGGGATCCAAAAAACAATAGAAAAAATCCAAGAAGATGGAGAACCATTGTAACTCAGTGTAATGGGTGTATGGTCAATGATATCCACCTTGAGCATTCCCCCCCCTTAGGGATAAATGGTAGTCATTGCATCGATTTCCTCCATCGGGTAGGGAAACTTTTGCTAAAATTAACTTCTCATGAGTCACTTGCCCTGGTGAAGAAGTTTCCTTGATTTTATGAACTGATACATTTGATGTTTTTTAGCGAGTTATCTTCATCCCAATGTCTGAGATCCGATTGACAGTTATATGCTTGATGTAATCAATATTGAGTTCATTAGAGTCCAAGTTCTCACCTACCTTTGAGGTGTCTAAAAGAGATAGAAAATAGGGTCGAAGCAACTCCACATTAAATACAAGGTAAGCCAAGGAAATGAAAAATACTCCAACTCAAAAGCATTCTCACCCACAACCTTGATGATGGTGTAAATACCATATCGAAGTGGTTGAAGTTTTCAATGGGGTCTTATGAGGTGCTCTTTCTACAACTGCAACCATATTTTATCTCCCACCTGGAACTTGTGTGGAACCCAATGTTGATCATGGCACTACTTATATTTATATTGTGATTTCTACAAAATATCATGAACTTGTTGTTGGATGTGATGGATCCATTCAACAAATTTGGCTTGCCAATTAGCCTTAGTTTGAGCACGAGAGGAATCATCTTATGTATAAGTAATGGGTAGCACTACATTAGTTGGGGCTAATGGTTGGAACCCTAAGAACACTAAGGGTTGTGACCAATAGTGTTGGACACAAAGGCTACATTGAGAGGGGGGTGAATTAGTGTGTGAGAAATTTAAACATTTTTCACCTTCTTTTAATCAATCAGAGTATATCAAGCATTATGTTACCAATCACATTATCACATTCATCAGTTAAATAATAAGCACAACAAACACATCAAAGAGACACATGAATATATATAATGTGAGCTTTATTTATGGTAATGGAAGACTTCAATCTTCTCGATTACAATCAACATCAACTGATGAAAAGTGCACCAAATCTCATAACATGACCTAGCTTGGTTTTATTAGCTCCAACTAAGAAAGGGCTGAGGAGTCAAATCCTCAAGTCCAAGATTATATTTTCAATATTGATGCCAATCTCTAATTGTCATCAATCTGCTACAATCATATACCTCTGTTGTTCAATCAACCTCTTCTTGTCAATCTACTCACCAACATTACTGGTCAATCTCTACTCATCAATATTTGCTTGTCAATTTTTTCATCAAATAGAGCCATGAAGGTCTCTCTTGCAGATATGTTGAACATAAAAAAGGCTATCATCCCAAGTGCGTGTATGTTTGGAGTTGTACATTTTCAAGATATGCAAAATAATCTTGTTGACCACCTATATATATCCATCAGCTTAGGGGTAGAAGGGAGTTGATTTGGTTGGCTTTATGTTCATCGTTGACCATAGGCTAGACCAAAATGTATTCATGAATCTACTATATTTATATGAAATAATGGACTATGGGAGGCCTAAGTGAACCCAAACACTCTCAAATAAGAGCTTAGTAGTGGTCTATATCGTGATGCTCTTCTTACAGGGAGTTCAAATTTCCATCTTAGAGAATCGATCAACAACCACAAATACATAGTTGTTTCCATGTTTGGTTAAAGGAAATCCATACATGTACTCCATGGAGATAGATTCTCAATGTATATCTAGGGGGGTAATGGAGTGTACTATCCCTGCATCTTAATGGTAGATTTGGAAATGGAAAAGGTAGCGCATGATTTGATTTACTTGTGAGCATCTTATTGGAGCTTCAACAAATAAAAGTATTTTTGAAATACTTCCATTGTTTTCTCTATGTCAAAGTGCCCTTCCATTCAATTGTAATGTGCCTCCTAGATAATACTCTTACATAAGATGACATGACATGACATAAGATGAAGGAACACAAAAGTGGATGAGATGACATAAGAGTTCATCGTGGGGATGAAAGTTTGAGACCAAATCTTCCTACGTATAATGTCTAATAGGTAAAAGCAAAGTCAAGGTCGATATTGTACATTTGTGACCACTTAGAGGTCTTGTGTCCATAAGAGTTGAGCATAGTACTTAGTTTAATAGTTAAAGGTTGATTGAGGAAGTTCACAAGTTGATTTTTTCTACCCTTCTTGTACTTGATGTTTAGGTGGAATTATTGCAGGGATGTGAACCACTTTTGATAGTGGTAAATCTGTAACTTTCTTTGCATCTGTATGAATTGAAGGGGCTTGTGATCAATGTGGATGATCATCTCATTCTGTAGTATTTAATATTTCTATTGGTGGAATGCATGGACATTGGAGTACATATCCTTGTAATATATTGGATACTTTCGAACATAATCAAAGAGTGTCTCGCTATGGTATGCCATTGGATGTCCATGTTGAGTAAGGACTGCACCAACAACATAGTGAGAGGAATCTTCTCAATCTCAAAATGTTGTTGTGGTTTTTGCAAAGTGATGACTAGAGCTAAGCAGAGGTGTTGTTTTATATCCTTTAATGTTTTCAAGTGTCACTCACCTTGAGCGAACTTGGCTTTGGATCCAACCTTGGTCACTTAGATAAAGGGCCAAGCAATATGAAGGAATCCCACCACAAACCTTTGGTAAAATTTGGTGAGGCCTAATAAGTTCTTGAGATCTGTAAGAGTTGTTGGGGTTGGCCAATCATGAATGGCTTGGATCTTAGTTGGGTCCACATACACCCAATGTTCATACACTATGTATCCAAGATACTAAATTATCTCCATTCCAAATGAACATTTCTCCAAATTGGTGTATAAATTGTATTGTGCAAGTTGCTTAGGACCTATTGAAAGTGCTACAAATGTTCCACCCGAGTTCTATTGAAGATGAGGATGCCATCTAGATACACGACCATGAAGGAGTTTGTGAATGACTGCAATATATCATCAATCACCATCATGAATATTGTTGGAGAATTAATCAAGCCAAAAGGCATGACTAACCACTCAAAAAGGCCTTCTTTAGAATTGAAGTTTGTCTTCCATATATCGGTTTGCTCGACTAGGACCTGGTGGTATCCTAACTTCATATCAATCTTGTTGAAGAACTTGGAACCCTTAATTTGATCAAGCATATCATCAATCTGAGAGATAGGGTATCAATTCTTGATAATTATCTTGTTCAAAGCTTTGTAAGCAATGCAAAGTTTCCACGTCACATCCTTCTTCTGCACCAACACAATTGGGCTCCTTCAAGGTCAAGAGCTTGGTCGAATGCATCCATTTTGGATGAGCTATTGAATTTGACATTTTAGTTTCTCATTCTTTAGAAGAAAGCATTTTCATATTGGGCCATTAGGTAAGGCAGCACCAAGTATCAAATCAATTGAGTGTTTGACTTGCCAGTGCAAAGACAACCCTTTAGGTGAGGCAAATATATCTCCATATTCTTCTACAATCTTTTCCATTTTCTTATGTTGTGTAGCAAGACATTGTGCTAAGGTTGTGGTAGTTAGATCGATATTTCATCTATCTTCTCATCGAACCATGAATAGTTAAAATTTCTGAGTTTGAGAGATTACCTTCTAACATTGCTTTACTAAGATTAAGGAAACTACAATAGTCAAACCACCTCGAGTACCTTGTAGATTTGGCCTCGTAGAGTAACAGTGATACTACGAGGCCTGAACTCAACAACGTGGCATTTCCACATATAGGTTTGTCCTAAAATAATGTCACAAACTTCAAGAGGGAAACATCACATAGTACCTCATCTTTGAAGGGATTGATGCAGTGGGATATGTGACATTGTTGACTAATGTAGATGTGTCGCCCTTTGCTCAACCAACCGATAGTATATGGTTGCGGGTGAGGCATTGTTGACAACTTCAATTCCATGATGAACTCGATCAATATCATGTTCTTCTAGCTACTACTGTCAACAATTAAATGTAGTAGAGTACCCTTCACCCATATTAGTGAGTGGAAGAGTCGCTTCCCTTCCTTTGACACTTTTGGTTGGATCTTTTTTGTTGCAATGGTGAAGTTGGGTTTCACATCGATGATCCACTTTCCCTTATATTTCTATGAATCCAAGTTTGATACAAAGTTCATCTTTGAGGCTTTCAGCTTGGACAACAATGATTGTTTCAAGTGACATTAATTGGTGGTGTGCGAATGTATTTTGTGGAAGTCACATCACTTTCTAGTGTTCTTCAACTTCCTGCTATCCTTATTTACCTATGGTTTATATTGGTTTTCATGAGTTAGGATATCCTTTCTCTATCCTTTGTTTTTATGAGTTAGGGCCACCTTTACCGGGCTTATGTTGTATTTGATTTTCAAACCCAAACTCTTGCTTATTCTTCTTCTTGATTTTTTGATCAATTTTGACTACATATCGACAAGAGGATCCCAGTGAGGAGATGCCCAGGAAATCCATCTTTGTTTGGATCTACCTATGTTGGCCATTGCAATACTTTAGGACCATGTGTCATTTGGAATCTCCAATATCCAACTTTTGGTGTAATGTACGAAATATATTGGTAAACTATGGCACAATTTGGTCTCTTTATTGGCACAATGTTGTCCATCTTGTGTATTAATCATCATAGTTTATAACGAGGTATGACTCTTCTTTGAGGGAAACGAAAAAAGTCGCCCAAGTAGGTTTTGTCCCATATGGTGTGGACTCATCTTTAGCATGCATATCCCAGTAACCATCCCACCAATATTTGACATAGGGGAGGGACTTAAGGAGTGCAAAGGCGATATTTTCGTTGTTGGATTTTTTTTGAACAAAGTAATAACCTTATAAATGACTTATCCATTTGTTCAAAGCATATTCATCTATCCATCCTTTAAATAAATGAATGTCAAAGTTAATTTGTACTTTGAAGAGTGTCACACCTCCAGAATTGTTGTTAGTTGAAGATGTCTCCATCATCATTCGTAGTTGGCAAAGAATCTGTTAAAAGTTATCCATCATATCATTCCTCTATCATGCAAAGACTTCCTCAAGCAATAGCTTAATAGGATCTCCTGCTCCATTGTCTCTCTTTTTTTTCTTCCAACATGCGAGGTTTCTTGGTTGACGGGAGTGGTTTCCCCCAAGCTTAATTAATTTGAGACCCAACTCCCAATACCCAAATCTTGTTGGGGATGTGCATTAAGAAACAACAAGAGAAAATTGCTTTGATACCATTGATCTAGATTATTTGGAGAATGAAATGAATGCAGCGGTATAAAAATGGAAATACAGACAAATATTTTGTAGAGTGCACAATAATATAGTAAAACCCAAATCATATTAATGAATGGAATGGAAAAAAAAATATATATATAAGTAATACACACTAGCTTAGATGGTGGTATCTTATCTCCGAAGAGAGATGTGTCAACTACGTTCATTCACAGACTTTATTATGAAGAGACCCGAAAAGGAACTTTGTGTAATAAGCATAGAGGAAAAACACTAAACATACAAAAACCTAACCTTAGGAGATGAAGTGCCAAAAGGATTTGTAGGCCCCAAGGTGGATAACTAACTTCCAAGGGGCACAAATTTTGCATACGATGTCCATTTAGGGCACTTGATGGCTCATGGGAAAGAACTAATTGAAAAGTACAACTTTTGGCTAGGGATAGTGTATGCCACAACAACCTTTTCCCTCCTAAATGGACAAAAAACACCATTTAGGGCCTCAAAACTGCCCTAGAAGTTTGGGACCCAGAAAACCATAGAAATTTTCCAAGTTGATGGATACATACACATCTTCTACATCACCTTAATTTGAATTTTTTGCATCTCCTCCATCTTCTTGTCTGGTTGAAATTTTTGTTCACGTCTTTCCAATTTCATCCAAATGGACACTTTCAAGTGTCTTTGTAACCCATTTTACTTTCTATGAAGGCCCGAGTTAATCAGCTAATGATGCTTCATTCTCTTCAAGATTTAGTCTTCCAATTCTTTCAATCACATCACCTAGTTGAACCTCATGTTCTAGTGAAGTGGTAGGAACTTCTTCTTCATGAGGGGAACCACTTATACTATGAAACGAGAACTCGACACAGTTCTCGTTTTTCTCTCTCCTAATTTTAGTAGCTATTTTTACCCCCGTTTCAAAAATGGTTG